>JAJEJO010000686.1:328084-442165 GCA_020662805.1 Glaucomys volans | reverse complement strand
TCCTTCCTTCCTTCCTTCCTTCCTTCCTTCCTTCCTTCCTTCCTTCCTTCCTTCTTTCGTTACTTCAGACAAAATTGAAAGAAACATTTGCATATGTGTATTTTAGGTATTGATGCTTTTATTTCTAAAGAAAACATTTTTTCCAGAATAGAATTTCTGGTAAAAATGTATGTTTTTAAAATTTTAATAGTTATTTCTTGATTCATTTCCAAAAAAATGATAGAATCCACGTTCTGATCAGTAACACAAGATTGTGCATTGCTCTGTATCTTTATTAATAATGGATGGCATTGATTACAATTTTTTTTTTTGCTACTTTGATGGGTAAAAAATTTTAGATAAAGACTATTGCTTTGGTTTAGTTAAATGTCCTCCAAAGGTCAAAAGTCTTGGTCCTTAGTCAATGGTGCTAATGGAAGGTGGTAGTACCTTTACAAGGTAGGCCTCGTGGGATGTCTTTAGGTCATTGAATGCCACGACCTATGCAGCATTAAGGAAGAATTCTCGAGTAGGAGTGATGGGATATGAAGAAAAACACAGAGATGAAGAAGACACAGATATTTTCACAAAAAATTGGGGCCAGGTGGAACACTGCACTCTCATAAAGGGACACTGACCCCGAACTAGCTCCACAAATTTATCATATAGGGTCTCACAATCAGGAAGTTAAACTATAGGGGCATTGAAAATTGTTCAAGGCTTGTAAATTGTCATAAGCTTCTTTGTACACTGAAAAGTTACAGAGCTAGAAACATTTTTCAGCTATCCCTACTGTTGCAGTACTAAGAACATTCTGCTATTATCCTGCTGTACCCAGGACACCCATTATCCTGGGACATCTGATAACTGTTAGTGCCAGAGCTGAGAGTCAAGACTGACAACATCCTCACTTTTGGCAAGGAATGTTTCCTAGGCTTGACTTTTTCCTGACACCACAGGATCAGCTGATGACAGGGGTTCATTCCCTCTCCACAATTGAGGTTGCCCTTGAAGGGGAAAGTGGGACCCTACCACCTCTTCTTCCTCTCATTTTCTTTCCTGAACATGAGGTGAATGGTTTTTCTCCGCCACATCCTGCTAACCTGATGTGCTGCCTTGCCCCAGGCCTAAAATGAAGGAGACAATCATTCATGGACTGCAATCTCCAATGTACAGGAAAAAATAAACCTTTTGTCTTTATGAGATATTTGTTATAGTAAGGAAAAACTGACTAACATAGGCACTTTCCAAAGGGAAGCTGTTTCCCTTCCTTTTCTCTTCTAGTCTGGATGAGCCACTTTTTGTTAAAGAAGTCATAAGGGTCTGTCTTATGTAGAACCTGATCCTCTTCCATTTTGGTCCATATTTAGGTAGGGAATAGTTGGAGATAATGTATCTTTACATCTTTGGTTCAGAGAAGGCTGGTCAATTATTTTGTGTTCCATTGAGTCCAGATTGGCTCTCTCCAGTAAGATATGCCAGCTAATATTTATGTTTAGCAAGGAGTAATGACTAATAAAAATATGGTTTAGAATGGATCAGTTTAACTTTTTATCACTGGGTTTTTTTTTCACATTCTCAGCAGAGACTGGAGAACATTTTGAGATGTATTATTATTTCTTGGTCAGGGAAGGTGGGCACATTGATTAACAGTCTCATTAAAGCTACATAAAATGGAAATTAGGAAGGTTTCCCAAAGTAAAATTAGTGTGGTGCTATAACAACAATGACAACAACAACAACAAAGTGGAAAAGATATTGAGGAGGCCAAAACAAGTTGCTCGTACCTGAAGTGATAGAAATAAAATCAAAGTAAACTATCTCTGACCATGAGACATTAACAGCATCAGGTTTTCCATCTTATGGTGAGAAACTAGAAATCTGCAAATATGTAAAAAATAAATACAAATTTGAAATGAAAAAAATAAGGTGTCACTATTTATAGATAAAATGATTGTGTACATAGAAAAATAAGAACAGTACAAATATTAGCATTAGTAAGTAAGCAAGCAAGTTTGTGGGATATAATTTCATTAGAAAAACATCAGTTCCAGTTTTATACAGTTATAAAATAACATGAAAAACAACCATTTATTGTAGTATGAAAAATTTTAAATGTAAAATAAAATTTTTATATTTGTAAATTAAAATTTTCACATTAAAATTCAAAGATGAAGAATAGCTGAAACACTCTTGAAGAAAAGCAGCAATATGGGAGGAGTCCAGATACTAAGACCTTTCTCCAAAGCTACAGTAAGTATGATCAAGGTATCAACACAAGAATAGATGATAGATTGACATAACAAAGTAAAGCCCAGAAATAAAGTTGTCAATAAATGGGTACTGGATTTGACAAAATTGCCACTGCATGGCAGGACAATAAGAATAGTCTTTCCAATAATTGTGGAACAAGTGGATATCCATATGAGAAAAAGTAAGAAAAAAAGAAGAAACTTGACGTCTGTCTCATATCATAGCCCCAAATCAATTCCATCTGGACATGAATATACATGGTAAAAAAGTAAAACTTATAAAATAGAAAAATATTGTTACGACTTCAGAAAAAATATTTTAAAACAAATAAAAAGCACTAGCAGTACTGGAAAAGTTTGACGAATTTGACAATAAAATTAAGGTCTTCTTTGCATCAAGAGGCATACTTAAGAGAATGCAAAGGTAGGTCACAGAATGGTACAAATTATTTACAACATGTAGAAATGACAAAGGGCTTGTAACTAGATGATATAAAGTGCTCCTGCGAATTGATAAGAAAAGACCATTTATAAAATATGGCCCAAACCCCACACACTGAAATATATATGGGGTAACCCACACTGGATTTGACAGTGCTGAATACACAGAGATTTTATTCAGGCTGGCACACAAGACTACACCCCCTAACAAGGCATAACCTGGTTGCTAAGTCATAGACAGTTAGGGACCATCTCCTCTCCCCCAACAGAAAGCTAGGAGGTACCTAGACACATCAAAGATTGAAGGGGGCCTCCTAGAATTGTATTAGAGGCAAACTGGCAGGATCATTAACTCCACATCCAGGGAATAATAGAGATAGAGCTGAAAAGTGGATGTCTTCTAAAGGTCCCAAATCTTGATGAAATCCAAATCAAGAAGACTCAACAATAAACTTTTTTACCTAACTATGGATTATTATTATTAATTATTATTATTATTATTATTATTATTATTATTTTGCGGTGCTGGAGATTGAACCCAGGGCCTTGTACTTTTGAGGCAAACACTACCAATTGAGCTATAACCCCAGCCCCACTATGGATTATTATAAATGGTTCTAATATCAATTTTGATCTTACATAGATTACTTTTCAGTTTAAATTGACAAATGTTCCTCTATTCAATGTTGCACCCTGAAACTATTTGATCGTATTTCTTCTTCTAGTGTTTAAAAGCATTAATTGAAATCATTCTTTGTTTTCCTAGCTTAGTTTTACAATTGTTCCTCCTAGTCCCTCTTTTACTCTTGCATTACCTGCTCCTGCCTAAAATTCTTCCTTCCATCTTTTTTTCTTTCTTATATTGATTTGAATTATTCTTTTCTGTCTTTTCTTTTTTCTTTTAAATTTTGCCCAGTTTTTCTTTCCTCCCCCTTTTAGCTCCTATATAATGTAGAAGCATTGTTTCTATCTTTTTTTAAAACAGGATTCTATTTTAAGAATCCTCTATATTTTAAAAATATTTTTAAAGTTGTTGATGGACCTTTATTTTATTTATTTATATGCAGTGCTGAGAATCAAACCCAGTACTTCACACATGCTAGGCAAATGCTCTACCATTGAACTACAATGCCAGCCCTTAATTTTGCTATTTTTAATAACTAATTTCTCAACCTATTCCAGAACATTATCACAATTTTATACCTAGAAGAACTGTAGAGAACATTTTCAGCAAGTTTTTGCCCCCTAAGATTTATTAGTATATATCTTTGAAGTGATCGTAGTTAATAGCTTTTAGTATCTTCTCTCAACGTGGTGCTGATATTAGGAACAGTAGAGGATACATGTTAATGGGAGTATCAATACTTGAATATTCACCCAGTCTGGGGATCAGAAGAGAAAGAAGCTCAATAAATAGTGTTTTGCCTAAAAGTAGAAGAGATAATCATCCCAGCAGATGGATAGACATTCAAACAATATAAAAAAAAAATAAAGAAACAAACCACCCCAAACAACCCATAACACTTCAGCAACTGATCCCATTGATACCAGAGTGGAGGAAATGTTGGGAGAAAGAATTTAGAAATTTCATAATTAAAATGTTCAGTGAGCTAAAAGGAGATGTAAGGAATGAATATAGAAAATACAGGAAGTGAAAGATCATTTTAATAAGGAGATAGAGATTTTGAAAAAGTACTAAGCAGAAATCCTGGACATGACTCAATAAATTAAATTAAAAATTCAGTTGAATTCTGAGATAACATTAAGACCAAACATAAAGAATCACTGATGTAGACAAAGGTACCAAAACATAAACAAAAGGAATGCACAAAATTTTTAAGGGTATATTATTAGAAAATATCCCAAACCTTAGAAACCAGATGAAAATTAAAATATGAGACATTTAGAACCTCAAATCAGCAAGATCAAAAAAGCTCCCCTCTTGAGCCGGGCGTGGTGGCGCACGTCTGTAATCCAAGCAACTTGGGAGGCTGAGTCAGGAGGATCGCAAGTTCAAAGCCAGTCTCAGCAACTTAGCGAGGCCCTTAGCAACTCAGTGAGACCCTGTCTCTAAATGAAATACAAAATAGGGCTGGGGATGTGGCTCAGAGTGTCCCTTAGTTCAATCCCTGGTTTAAAAAAAAAAAAAAAAAAAAAGCTCCTCTCCAAGACACATTATAATTAAAATACCTAATATAAAGAATGATGTTAGAATTTGAAAAGCTACAAAAGCAAAACATAAATTCACATTTAGAGGTATGCCAGTTAGGATTTCAAGTGATTTATTTGCCTGGAACTTAAAAGCCAGGAAAAAATACATACCAAGCCTTGAAAGAAAACAAGTGCCATCCAAGATTACTACATCCAGCAAAATGATCCTTTAGAATTGAATATGATAAACATAAATAAGAGAATTCATAGCCAATAAGCCTACACTATAAAACATAGTCAGTAAAATATTTCATGGAGAAGAAATGAAAAATAAAAATCAGAACTAATGTAGAGCAGAATCTCACTAGAAGAATAATTAAAAGAGAATCAAGGTGATTCCCCAGCACACTGCTTTTAGGGGTAAGGGTGGTCATTGCTGGCCAGCTAAAAAATAAAAAGTAAAGGCTGCTGTTGTCTTTATGTGAATGGCTTGGATGATCTTATTTTTGTTGGGTATAACGTTTGGAGGTCCCACTGAGATTTGATTTCTCCAAGCCCTCACACCTAAATTGGCCTCCTGTGATGGTTGCCTGGGAGCCCTACCCTAATAGAGGGGAGTTCCTGAGAGATGTGCTTCAGCCTCACTCTTTGGGGGACTCCAGCCTGTCTTCAGGACGCTCTTCTGGACGAAGCCACCTAGTATCCTGTCTGTTTTGGTGAGTCTGCTATCTGTATCTGGGGGACATAGTCAGACTGGATGCAGTTGCTTACACCAGTCCCAGGTCAGGGCAAGACGTCACTCCTGTCCACTGGTGGGCCTCCTCGTGGGGCCCAGTCTGGTGGGCCTCCTCATGGGGTCCAATCTGGTGGGCCTCCACATGGGTCCAGTCTGGTGGGCCTCCATGTGGTGCCTAGTCTGTAGGCCTCCTATATTGCCTAATCTGGTAGGCCTCCCTGTGGGGTGTAATCTGGTCATTATCTGTCTGTATTTGTCTTGTTAGTCTGGTTCATGGCCATTTGTGTTTTCTGTGTTTTTGCTTTGGTTTTTATGTTGCATGTCTCTCCAGGACAGTCTACTATGGGACAGAGTCAGTCAACCACATGCCCCACTGTTCTAACTTGTTTTTAGATAGTTTTCAGGACTTCCAGAATGTGTTGCTGACTACAGAGCTTCTGTTAATGGATTTAACTTAAGAAAGTTTTGTGAATCAGAATGGCCCACTTCCGAGGTTGATTGGCCCCTGGGCCCCTTAGGGAACAACCGACCTCCCTACCACTCTCAAGGTCCAAGAGGTCATCTTTGGGTGGCCAAATCATCCTGACCAGGTGCCTTACATTCAAATTTGGATTAACTACTAATGGATATGGCAAAATGGCTTAAGCGTTGCCTTTCAGATTCTGTGTCCTCTTGTTTGGGAACTAGGAGATGCCGCACCATTTTGGTGACAAAGGCCAGACCAGACTTAAATGCAACTAGTGCTGCCGCCATCCTTCAAGACTCAGGTAACTCTGCCAAAGCCATTTCCTACTTTGTTGTCTTAGATTCCAGCTACTGCTTAGTTTACTGTGTTAGACTTAAAAGATGCTTTTTACATACCCCCAGAATCCCAATCACAATTTCTGTTTGCCCTTGAGGAAACAAATAACATCTAAACAGTGTTGCCTCAAAGATTTAAAATAGCACTGTTCTGGACAAACCCTAGCTAAGGATTTAATAAGCTTCAGAGGTAAAACATATCTGGGGGCTGGGGACATAGCTCAGTTGGTAGAGTGCCTGCCTCGTAAGCACAAAGCCCTGGGTTCAAACCCCAGCACCGCCAAACAAAACAAAACAAACAAAAACAGAGAAAAAACATCTGTAATTATTTTGCAATATGTAAATGAAACATTCAAATCTGTCCTGATAAAAATGGTTAAAATGCCCTAGGCATTAGGTTTCTGCTGGAACCAGATCTCAAGTAGAACTTACATTGAAATGATAATAGAGGAAGCCAAAGGCCTAGTAGGAGACCAATTTCCAACCCAAGAAAACAAAAAACAAAAAGAATGTTTTATTTGAGAATAACTAATGGCCGAGTACTTGTTGAGCTCATAACTTTTGATCAGTCCTATTTTTTATTCAACTTAGGTTCTTAAACATCTTGTTACATTGCAATGGAGATTCATGTACAAAAAGCTACAAGTTTATTTTTGTGTGTGTGTGCTATGTATATCGTTGTCCTGTGTGTCCAAAAATCATGTACATGATATTAGATTGACATAAAGAGTGCTCAAAGAAATTAAAATTTTAAAAAGTGGATCCAGATATATTTAATTCATGTGATTTAAAAGGTTCAATTTAAATTTGGTAAATAAATAAAGGTAAATATATTGAAACTCACAAGTCTCAAGGTGGTCAAATTAATAAAATGTTGATGTCTATAAAATGTGTAATATCAATTTTTTTTAGGACTTTTCTTCCACAGGAAAGAGATGGCAAATACTATTCAATATACTTGTCTGATCTTGGTTTTTATAGTAAAATAAGTAAATTAGATTTGATATATATAGAACTAATCAAATATGTTTGTTAGAGACACCTGGTTAATTTATTAAGTTAAAATGCTGTTAAATAACATTGAGTACTCAACACCTTAAATTCCATGGGGTAACATACTTTAACATTATTGGTGTTTTCATTGATTGGTAAATAAAAGAGTTTAAAATTATTTTATATCATCACTAAAAGCAATGTTACTAAGAGTGAAATCCTAACAAGTATTCTATATACAAAGGGATCCAAAAGTTTCAACTGTGATTCAATTAAAGTACTATAAATAACATAAATATTTCATCTTATTAAAATGAAATAATTTATTAAATTCAGAAATTTATAGCAGTTGTTTTAAAATATGAACAGAAAGGAGTCAACAGATTGGAAAGAGAAAATAGAAGGTCCTAGGTATGAAAATATATTCAGTAAAAGAAAAAAAAATGTTTCTAGATAAAAAAAAGTCTGTGTGTAAGTAAAGGGCAAATTCCAACAAGTTTTTGTGTAACTAAGTGGTTATATGTATGTGAGACCATCAATTAGAAACTGTTTAAAGTTTTTCCCTAAGGTCAAATATTAATGGGCTGATATAAACCAAAGTGTAATCAATATGTTAAAATGACAAGGTTTTTTTTTAAAAAAGAATCAAGTATGAATTGATCATTAGAAATAAATCAAAATGGCAGTTGTAAACATCTTCTCCCTAGAATAACACTGACTATAAATGGATTGGCAGAATGGATTTAAAAACAAAAGGTGAAAGGATGGGAAAAGACATACCATGCAAATGGAGACCAAAATTAAGCAGGGGTAGCTACTCTCATATCAGACAAAGTAGACTTTAATCCAAAATTAATCAGAAGAGACAAAAAAGGCTAACATCACACTGGTTAAGGGAATTATCCAACAAAAAGATATAATGTATGTGCCAAAAATCGGTGCACCTATATACATAAAACAAATTCTTCTCAATATAAAGAATCAAGTATACCACAAAACAATACTTTGGGGTGATTTCAACATAACTCTCTCATCATTAGCTATGTCATGGAGACATAAGTTAGGTAAAAACTGCTCGGAAATAAGAAATACTATTAATAAAATGGACCTAACAGATATTTATAGAATATTTCTTCCATCAACAACCAAATTTATTTTCTTTTCAGTTGATATGGAACTTTCTCTAAAATAGATCATATTTTAGGACACAAAACAAGTTTTAATAAATACAAAGACATAGAGATAATTCCTTGAATACTCTTACACATAATAGAATGAAATCAGAAATCAACAAGATAAAAACAAACAATTTTAACATTTGGAGATTAAATAATATACTTTTGAATGAGGAATGGATTATAAAAGAAATCAGGATAAATAAAAAATTTAGAAATAAATGAGAATAAATAACATAAAACTATTTGGGACAGTATGAAGGCAGTTCTGAGAGGAAAGTTTATAGCCTTGAGTTCCTACATTAAGAAGAAAAAGAGCTGATAGCACACACCTGTAAATCCAGTGACTCAGGAGTCTGAGGCAGGAGGATCACAAGTTCAAAGCCAACCTCAGGAATTTAGTGAAACCCTAAGCAACTAGAAAGACCCTGTTTCATATTAAAAAAATTAAAAAGGCTGTGAATATGGCTCTGTGGTTTAGCACCCCTGGGTTAAATTCCCAGTAAAAAAAAAAAAAAAAGAAAAAGATAAAAAGAAAGACTCCAGTAATCTAAATGTTATACCTCAAGCAAGGACCTAAGGAGGGAAAACTTATTCCAAAATCAGTAGAAGAAAATTATGAAATTGTTGAAATTCAGATTAAAAAGAATATAAATGTGAGATGAAAGATTCTGCTATCACAGGACCAATTACAAAGGAGTGTGCAGACTTGTGGCCCAGGGTTGCTTCCAGTGCAGCCAGCATTGCATGATTCTACAATGTGTTTGAAAAATAATAATGATATAGATTAAAAACTATCCCTGCCCCACAAAACAATACATAGTATCAATGCAACGGAATATTGTTTCATTGTAATGATAAACAGGATAAAACCTTAGCCAAACTAACTAAAAGAAAGAGAAGACATAACAACACTAGAGATGAAGAAGGAGACAAATCCAGAAGAGTTTTAGAAACTATTTTGGTTTTTTGTTTTGTTTTGTTTTGTTTCATTTTGTGTTTTTGGTACTGGGGATTGAACCCTGGGGCACTCCACCACTGAGCCACATCCCCAGACCTATTTTGTATTTATTTAGAAACAGGGTCTCACTGAGTTGCTTAGGGCCTTGCTAAGTTGCTGAGGCTGGTTTTGAACTCGAGATCCTCCTGCCTCAGCCTCCCAAGTGCTGGGATTACAGGCATGCGCCACTGCGCCCGGCTGAAACTATTTTGAAAATTTGTGTTCTAATAGAAAAATCTAGAAGACACTGGCAAATTTTTAGAAACATATGATGTGCCCAAATTGAATCATGAGGATATAGAAAACCTAAACAGACCAGTATTAAGGAATGTGATTGAAGCAGTAATTAAAAGCCCTCCAACAAAGAAAAGTCGAAGACCAGATAGATTCTCTGCCAAGTTCTGCCAGACCTTAAATAAGAACTAAATGACAATCCTCCTCAAATTATTCCATGAAATAGAAAGGGAGGAAACACTGACAAATTCATTTTATGAAGCCAATATCACCCTGATACCAAATTCTGACAAAGACACATCACAGAACTCTCCCATTGACATCCCTAATGAGCATAGATACAAAAATCCTTAATAAAACATTGCCAAATGACATTACAGAAGATATTAAGAGGATAGCACACCATGATTAAATGTGTTTTATCTTAGGAATGAAGGTTGGTTCAACTTAAGCAATTCAATAAATGTAACCCAGAACATAAATAGAATTAAAGGCAAGAATCACACAATCATCTCAATAGATGCAGAAAAGGCATTTGACAACCATTCCTGGCATCTGGCAACCATTCCTGTTACAAACACTAGAGAAATTAGGGAGTGTTTACCTCAACATTGTAAAGTCTCCATATGACAAATCTGAGGCTAGTATCATACTGAATGGAGAAAAACTGAAAGCATTTCCTCTAAAATAAGACAAGGATGTCCAGTCTCACAACTCCTATCCAACAGAGTTCCTGAAACTCTAGGCAGAGCAATCGGATAAGAAAAGGAAATTAAAGAACTACAAATAGGAAAAGGAGTTAAATTCTCTCTGCTGATGACATGATCCTTTATCTAGAAGATCCAAAAAACTCCACCAGACTTCTATAGGATTGATAAATAAATTCAGCAAAGTAGCAGAATACCAGAATAACTTACATAAATAAATTACATTCTTTTTTTTTTTTTTTGTTTGAGGTGCTGGGGATTGAACCCAGGGCCTTGTGCTACCAACTGAGCTATATCCCCAGCCCATAAATTGCATTCTTGTACTTCAATGAATCTGCTCAGAATGAAATCGGGAAATACACAATGGAGTTTTTCTCATTCATAAAGAAAAAATTATGACATTTGCTGGTAAATGGATGGAACTGGAGAACATCATGCTAAGTAAAACAAGTCAGACTCAGAAAGTCAAGGGTTGAAAATTTTCTCTTGTATGCAGAAACTAGACCAAAATAAAGGGGGAGAAGGGTAGTGTGGGGAATCCCATGAAAATTGAAGAGAAATCAGTAGAGCAGAGGGAAGGGAATAGAGGGGAATGAAAGAAGTAGGACAAAAGGAAGCAATGTTAGAATGAAATTGATCAAATTATGCTCTATATATGTTCTATGTATATGTGTGTATATATATATATATACATATATATATCAGAGTGAATTTCACCATTATGTATATCTATAAAGCACTAATTTAAAAAAATCTATAAATAAATTGAAGGAAATCCAATAGATTAGAGAAATGGGAATAAGGGGAGGGAGGAGGGAAGGAAAAGAAGAAGGAAAAGACAGGACTCAGGTGGAGCAAATTATATTCTATGTATGTATCATTATGTCAAAATGAACCCTAATATTATGTATAACTATAAAGCACTAATAAAAATATAAAAAGATCAAAGATTTGAATTGGAACATCACAAAAAATATATCCAGATTTCCAATAGTCATGTGAAATATGCTCAATTTATTAGTAATCAGTGAATTACAAATTACAAGAGAAACTGCTACATAATTATGTGGATGACTTAAATTAAAAATACTGCAAGAGTGGGGATATAGCTCAGTTGGTAGAGTACTTGTCTTGCATGCACAAGGCCCTGGGTTCAATCCCTAGTACCACAAACAAACAAACAAACAAAAATGGCAGTGTTGAATATGGACAAGGATATGGAACAACAAAAACTGCTAGAAGAGTAAATTACTATGATCATTTGGAAAACATTTAATTTAGTTTAATATGGCACAGTAAAGTTGAAGATGAGGCAGTCCTGTGACCAGAAATTTTACTCCTATGTATGAATCCAATTAAAATGTATCCTTATATGTACTAGGAGATAAAAATCTTAACGTATATATGTTATGGTTTGGATGTGAGGTGTCCCCTAAAAGCTCATGTGTGAGACAGTGCAAGAAAGTTCAGAGGACCAATGATTGGGTTGTAAGAGTCTTAACCCAACCAGTGATTTAATTCCCTGCTAGTAATTGACTAAGTGGTAACTGAAGTGGTAGGGTGTGGTTGGAGGGGGTGGGAATTAGGGGTCTCCCTTTGGGATATATGTTTGTATCTGGTGAGTGGAGTCTCTTTGCTAAGCTGCTTCCCTCTGCACACTCCTCCACCATGATATTCTGCCTCACCTCAAGCCTGGAGGAATGGAGCTAACTGACTATGGATTGAGATCTCTGAAACCGTGAGCCCTCAAATAAACTCTTCCTCCTCTACAGTTGTGCTGGTCCGGTCATTTGGTCATAGCAGTGAAAAAGCTGACTAAAACAACAGTAGCATTATATTTGATAGTTTCAAATGGAAATAATTTAAAGTTCTATCTCTAAGTATTCAGAAATCGATTTTTAATATATTTATACTGTGCAATAACATCCAGTAATGAAAATTACTGACAAAATGACAGTCATATCCAACAACATGGATAAATTACAGAAATAATGTTGAAGGATCAAAATGATATATGCTATGTGTTCTTATGTATATAAGCGTACAGAAAACTAAAGTTTAGGATTTAGGGATACGTAGCAGAAAGGTTTCAGTGTCATTAAAAAGGAATTGAACTCTTCAAAATTTATTACACAGTAACTATATAGCTATGTGGTATGCATATCAAACTGAAAATTCCCTCCCATATTTCACACACTGAATCTGTAATCCATTATTTTTTATGGAGGACGTAATTACAAGGATACATATTCAAACAAGCTGAAGAAGAGATTTAAAAAAAATTTTTTTTTGCTAATAGCCACAGTGGGTTTCTGATAGCTTCATTTTCTACTTCGTTTCCATCACCCGTTCCAGTAGTTCCCTAATAAGCATCTTCCATGAAACAGGATTGGGTATTATTTTGAAATAATTACTGTGGATGAGTGATCCCTCAATTCTTGGGATACATTAAGAACTTCATGCAATCTAATCTATTGTTGAAGAAATGAAGGACTGTATCACAGCCACCATTTTATCATTGGTGATAGGGCACAAAGGGTTTGTGATGAATTAGACTATTGATCTATGACATACAGATAATTTGGAACATTTGTACAATTATAAAATAGTTGTAATAATTCTTTAAAAAATTGGTGTTGGCTAAATTTTTAGATATAGTCTTATTGACTAATATATTTTAATATATTTTATTCCAACACTGGGTATTGAACTCAGGGAAGCCCTACCACTGAACTACACCCCAGTCCTTTTTCTGTTTTCTATTTTGAGACAGGGTCTCAGTAAGTTGCCTAGGCTGACCTTGAACTTGCAATTCTTCTACCTGAGGTGGGATTATAGTGTGTACCATCACACCTGGTTAGTTTTACATTCTTTTCAAATCACCATTGTATAAAGAGAATCATGAAAGCAATTGCCTTCAAAGTGCAGTCAATGTAACCTTTGAGGGTGTAGGAAAGAGTTCTAACTGGGAAGGGCAAGTTGGTGGCATGTTTGGTTTTGACCTAGGTAGACATTTCATGGAATTTGTTTATATATCATTCATTACATTGTAATTTATGTTTTACATGCAGCAGTCCCACTTTATTCATGGGGTATATTTTCTAAAACTCTAAGCAGACTCCTGAAGTCATGGATAGTATCCAATCCTGTATATACTACATTTTTTCCTATACATACAGACCTATGTTAAAATTTTAAAAATTAGGTGCAGTAAGATATTAACAGCATTAAATATTAAATAAAATAGAACAGTACTATAATAAGAATTATGAATATGTGACTTATCTTTCTTTCTTGAAAGAGTTAAATATTAACACTTTTCGACCATGGTTGATGCAAATAATTGAAACCATACATAAAAGGGACAATTCTGCTTTCCTGCATGGGTGTAGCATCCTTAAAGAAAAAGAGGAGAGTAAGATACCACGCCCCTGCACTGTCTCTTTTAAGTTCCCCCGACCCTGACCAAGTCAGTGAACATGGAGGGCAAGCCCTTGGCTAGAATGTCTAGATAGTGGCATCTTGAAGGATATGGACTTTCTCTTATGTATGCTGGGTACTAGGAAAAGTTAGAAAATTGCTTTCTTGCATATGCACAGGAAAGCTGCTCCTTGGACTGCTGGTCACACAAGGAACAAAGTGAGTCACGCAAGCTAATGCTGGTGATGTCACTGCTTCTGTAAACTAACTTATAACCCCCCTCTTTGTGGTGACTGGTGTGGAAGTGAGGGCACTGTGAAAATTATAAATGTCATTTGTCCAGTCAACCACTACTGGACAAATGCTATGAGTGACAGGAGGCCTCCTCTTCTGGGGTAGCATTTCGAGAGATAGGAGATGCTACTTGATGAAGCACCATGAAGGATGGAAGTACTCCTGTCCAGCTGTTGCTCTAGACTCAGGCAAACTATCCTGTCCAGCCCATCTCCACTGCACCATTCTGTAAGCATTTCCCAATAAACCTTATGTTCGAACCGCAGTACTGGATGTCTTCCTTAGTCTCTTAGAAACTATCCCAACTGTCCTAGAACAACTGGGGCATGGATGCTATAATGTTCTACATTTCACAGTGTAAGTGGATTTAAAGGACTTGCCAAGAAATAATTGCAATCTGTGTTTTACAATTATCTTTTAAAAAAATGTTACTGGGGATTGCGCATGCTAGACAAACACTCTTCTACTAAATTACATTGTCATCCCTTTTTATTTTATTTTCAAGCAGGGTGTTGCTAAGTTGACCAAATTTAAGCTGGCGTCAAACTTTTGATCCTCCTACCTGAGCCTTCCAAGTAGCTGGGATTACAGGTATGTGCCACCATGCCCCGATTATAATTATCTCTTAAAAGATGACAGAACGTTGGAGTGATCCTCTAAGCCAGTGGTGAATTTGATATAATGGCATCACTTCTATTGATGCTTAAGAGATAAAAATGTTAGTTTTCTTGAAATATAAGCATTCTTTGAAGAAATATGGATAATGAGTAGCATACCAGCTTGTGGTTAAATATGTATATATAGAGAGAAATGATTATATTCTTCATAGAATGGGAACAGAACCTGTTGCACATAGTAGGATTCCTTAAATGTTTCTTGAATTAATCTAAGACTCCATCATTAAATAGAACTCTTTTCAGAAAGTGCTCATTGAATTTGATGACCTGCATTAATATTTTAACGATAATAGAAGGTTACAGTTCTCCATAATTAAATAGGAAATAAGATATCCTTCCTGAGCCAAATGGCATAGGCTTATTTCCAAAATTTTTAGCTATCAAGAGTTAGCTGGGTATGGTAGCACATGCCTGTAATCCTAGCCCTTGGGAGGCTGAGACAAGAGGATCGAGAGTTCAAAGTCAGCCTCAGCAACTTAGTGAGGCCCTAAGCAACTCAGTGAGACCCTGTCTCTAAATAAAATGCAAAATAGGGCTGGGGATGTGGCTCAGTGGTGGAGTGCCCCTGAGTTCAATCCCCAGTACCAAAAAAAAAAAAAAATTTAACTACCAAATGTAATTTTTTTTGAAATTTTTTAATTTTTAAATTTTATTTATTAATTTTTTTTGCAGTGCTGGGGATTTGGGGATTGAACCCAGGGCCTTGGGGCTTGCTAGGCAAGCACCCTACCAACTGAGCTATATCCCCAGCCTCTACCAAGAGTAATTTAAATACAAAACAACACAATATTAAGTATTCTTGCCATTTTTCTAGATGAAATTACATTTCAGAAGGACTGTTAAGTAAAGAATGTATGTTAAATTCCTCTATGTGAGCTTTTATTTCACATCTTCCTTAGAATTTATTTTATTTTTTGCAGTGCTGGGGATTGAACCCAGGGCCTTGTGGTTGTAAGGCAAGTACTCTGCCCACTGAGCTATATCCCCAGCCCTGAATATTTTTTATAGTAACAGTTAAATTGAAAAAAATTTAAAAAGGCACATCACTTTCAGAAGTCCAAGAATTCTTTTTCTTATGATTGTGTGATCAGATATTTCTCATTTAGAAAATACTTAAATTTTTATTGACTTTTCTTCAGTTATTCAGTTTTCTTTGAAGTCTTAATACTTGATCCTCTGCTTTTCTCTATGAATGCTGTATTTTTGAGGGATTACTATTTATTACTTTATTTCCACCATTATTCTTATGGTGATAATTTCCAGGTTCTACTTCCTATCCAAATTCCAAACCAATTTTTTTTTTATGTCTTTAGGACATTTGAATTCATTTAAGTTAAGTATCTTCTAATCAGAATACCAGGGAGCCATGACTAATTTCCCTCAAACTTCCAATTTCTACTAATAGCCCTACCATGTTTTGAGGTGAAAATAAACGCTATTTGACTGTGAAAACTTTTGTCTTATTGATTGTCAGATTTGATTGGCCTTATATAGCTAACCTAGTGGTTATCCCACCAGTCACATCATGCACATTATAATAGCAAATAATAATATATAACATTATTAATTTCTTACTTTGTGTCAGGTACTTTTCTAAGAGATTTACATGTATTAATTCATTTTATTTCATTAAAGCACAGACTTCTAATTTTCTATTTATGCAGTTTTTGTGTGTTTGTTACTTGAGACAGAGTTTCACTATGTTGCCCAGGCTGGTCTCAAATTTTTGAACTCGTGATCCTCTCATCTCAGCCTCACAAGTAGCTGGGACTATACATGTATGCCAACATGCCCAGTATATGCAGATGTTTTAAAAAAACATAAAGAGGCCGGGCGCGGTGGCGAGTGCCTTTAATCCCAGCACTTGGGAGACTGAGGCAGTAGGATCTTGAGTTCAAAGCCAGCCTCAGCAACTTAGCAAGGCCCTAAGCATCTCAGTGAGACCCTGTTTCTAAATAAAATACAAAACAGGGCTTGGGATGTGGCTCAGTGGTGGAGTGCCCCTGGGTTCAATCCCCAGTACCAAAAATAAAAATAAAAAAATAAAAAATAATAAAAATAAAAAACATAAAGAGGGAAACAGTTACAAATAAAGATCATTTTTACTTTTTTCTGTGCTTTTTATCTTTTTATTTCCTTTCTGTGCTTTTGATTTCTTTTTCTAGGGCTCTTTCATTTCACTCTAAAGATATCCCTTAATATTTCTTTTGATTTTGACTTGTTTAAAGTGTATTCATCAAAGCAACAAAGTTCAGAGGTAGGGCTTTTAGGTAATGATTCGATCAGGAGGGCTCTGACTTCACCAGTGAGTTAATACATGATGAATTAGCTAAATGGACTACTGGGAAGTTGGATCTGTTTGGAAGAAGGAGGTCACTGGTAGAATTCCATGGAATGATTTGTCTTTTCCTTTCCCCCACTCTCTCCTTCCAGGCTGTCATGAGCTGAATAGCTTTCTTCCACCATAATGTTTCTGATATGGAGTTGGCCAGCCATGGAATGAAACCTCTGAAACTGAGCCAAAATAACTATTTCCTCCTGTCAGTCATTCTTTTCAGGTATTTGGTCAAAAATTATGAAAAACTGTGTTCATGTAACACAGAAATTGTTGCAAGTAGAGTCATCGCCATTACTATACCTGACCACTGGGCTTATACACCTTTAGAACTGGTTTATAGAAGGAGTTTGTAAAAGTTTGGAGATGCAGGCTAGACAAGCCTAAGAATACTATAAGCAGAGCTTAATGGGAAATTCTGGTGGGAGCTCAGAAGACTGAATGCCAATAGGATGTGGACAGTAAAGACTGTGCTTATGAGATTTTTGGATGGTAATAAGCATTCTTTTGGGAAGTGGACTAGAAACCATTCTTGTTACAAAGAACTTTTGTAAAAGTCAAAGAACTTTTCATCATTTTGTCCATGTTCTAAGACTCAAAAGGATGAATTTAAAGGTGATGGACTAATTAATCTGGCAGGAAAATTTTTAAGACATAGCAGTCAGGCAGTGGCATAGGTATTGCTGACTGCTTTTTGCCATATTTATTGTGAGAATCAGTATCAAACTGCAGAGCAGGAGGATTTGAAAATCTTGCAGTTTGACCATGTAAATGCATGTAAAATTGGGGCCAAGGGAGATGTGATTGCTGAAGACATTAGCACCATTAAAGACGGACCAAGCACTTTGCACAGAGATAATAGAAAAGTTGCCTTGAGGGCATCTCAGGAATCAATAAAACCCCCACCTATTGCAGGCTCAAGGGTGTAGAAGAAAATTCATTTGAAAGACTTTGCTTTAAGAAGAGACCATGGGGGTGCCCTGATCATAGAAAGTTGTTTCCCTAGGATTTGTTTCAGTGTGCTGAACCACCAGACACTCAGAGGTCACTGCAGTCATGGTCTGAGAAGGACTGGCTACTGCTCTGGTTGGCATCAGAGCTTGGTGTCATCCACTTAGTGTTTATTCTGCAGGAAGAATGGTTGATGGAATTAGAGGGCATGGAGGTTTTTGTTGATATTTCAAAGGAAGGTCTGAGAGGCAAGTCAATGTGTAGCAGGGTGAAATCCTTGTAGGATGCTTCTGAGAAGGTGATTCATGAAGCTGTGAGGGTGAAACTGATGATGAAATATAGACCCCAGGAATTAAGACATGCCAAGAATTTAGAATGTCTGCTTAGGAAATCTGCAGTCAGTGAGCAGAGCCAGCCCATGAAAGAGGTCATGTGAATTGCAACTGGCAAGGGTATAGTGGCAGGTATGCTGAAGCCCTTTGGAGCTCACATCTTGTGCCAGATGCTGAATGTGATACCACAGAATTTAATGTTTATTTTTCTGGGTTTGTCTTGCTTTGGTCCTAGTCTTTCTTTTCATGCCTTTATAACACCGCTAAGAGTTTTTTCTTTGAGTCTCAGAGGAGACTTTGAACTTAGATTTTTGCTGAAGATGTTAAGATTGCACAGACTCTTGGAGAATAATTGAATTTTGCATTGTAAGATGGACATGAAATCTTGAGGGCCTGGAGAAGAATGTTATGGTTTGGATTTGGAATGACTCCCAAAAGCATGTTGAAAATATGTTCCTTGATGCTGCAAAGTTTAGAGGAGGAGGGGTTTTCAGGCAATGGTTGGATTGTAAAGTGTCTGACCTAATCAGTGGATTCATCCATTAATAGCTGAATGTACTCCTGAGAGATTGGACCTGGTTGGAAGAATTAGGTCACTGGGGACATTCCCTTTAAAGATTTATCTTATCTTCAGTTTCTCTCTCTTTCCTTTCTTCCCTTATATCACATGCTGAGTAGCTTTCTTTCACCATGCCCTTTCACCATAAGTTTTCTGCTTTGGAGCTGGTTGACCATGGAATGAAAGCTCTGAAACGATGAGCCTAAATAAATCTTTCCTCTTCAAGTTGTTCTTGTCAAGTATTTTCATCATAGTTATGGAAAGTTGACTAATGTAATATTTCTTGCCATACGTTCTGCTAGTGAGAAATTCTCTAGGGTTTAGTTTATCTGGGAATGCCTTAATTTCGCCTTCATTTTTAGAGATAATTTTTCTGGATATAGAATTTATGGTTGATGTTTTTTTTTTCTTTTAGTATTTTGAATACTATTTCATCCCACTTTTTTGAGTCTCCATGGTTTCTGATAAGAAACTGGTGGCTGATCTTATTGAATATTGCACACCCTTGATTAGTTGCTTCTTTATTGCTTCTTCAAGATTGTCTTTTTGCAGTTTGATTATGAAACATCCAGGATGACCCTTTTAAAATTTATTCTATTTGGTGTTTGTTGAGTTTCTTGAATATGAAGATTAATATTTTGCATCCACATTGGGAAGTTGTGTGGCAATATTTTTTCAAATATTCTTTCTGTATCTTTCTTTCTCCTCTCCTTTTAAAACTTCCATTATGAGGGCTGGGGATATAGCTCAGTGGATAGAGTGCTTGCCTCATAAGCACAAGACCCTGGGTTCAATCCCCAGCACTGCAAAAAAAACAAAAACAAAAACAAAACTTCCATTATGTATATATTGGTATGTTTTATAGTGGTCCACATGTATCTGAGACTCTGCTCATTTTTCTTCAATTTCTTGTTTTTGCTTTCTCTTCCTTAGATTGGACACTGCCAAGTGACCTCTCCTCACTGATATTTTTCTTCTCTTTGCTCAGATCTGTTGAAATCATCTAGTGAATTGTTAATTTCAGTAATTATCATTTTTAAAAAATATATTTTTAGTTGTCAATGAACCTTTATTTTATTTATTTATATGTGATGCTGAGGCTTGAACCCAGGGCCTCACACATGCCAGGTGAGCACTCTACCACTAAGCCAGAACCCCAGCTCACAATGCCTTTATTTTGTTTATTTAGTTTTTTTTTTCTTTTATATGGTACTGGGGATTGAACCCAGGACCTCATGCTTGCTAGGCAAGTGCTCTACCACTGAGCCTCATCCCCAGCCCCAGTTATTATCATTTTCAACTCCAGAGTTTCTTTTTGGTTTTTTAAAAAATGTTTCTCTTTGTTAATATTTATTTATTTATTTATTTATTTATTTATTTATTTTGCGGTGCTGGGGATTGAACCCAAGGCCTTGTGTTTGTGACAGGCACTCTACCAACTGAGCTATATTCCCAGCCCTGTTAGTGTTTTTTATTTAGTGAAACATTATTGTTATACTTTTATTTAGTTCTTTGAATCTGTCTTCCTTTATTTCTTTAAACATATTTTAAATAACCAATGTTTTTTGTCTAGTAAATCCAAAGTCAGGGATTTCTCAAGGGTCAGTTCCTACTGATTGCTTAATTTTCTTGTATATAATCCATACTTTCTTGTTTCTTTGCCTGTCTCATAGGTTTTTGTTGACAACTGGGCAGTTTAAAAAACATAGTGTAGTCGCTCTGAAAATCAAATTCATTCCCTCTTCAAGATTTGTTGCTACTGTTTATTTGGTGACTTTTATGAATTACTTTTGTGAAGTTTGTATTGTCTGTGGATGTGGTAATAAAGTCTGTGCTTGAGTATCATAGTAGCAAACTATGTATTGCATGTATATTTCTTCAGCTGCCTGAAACCCACAATCACCCCAGTCTACTGAGTATGTGCTTTTATGTGTTTTGGGGGCATGCCTCTGATGCTCAGCCAGGCAACTGACAACATTATCTTAGCCATCATTTTCTGCTTATGTAATACCTCAAGGTCAGCCAGAGATGATGGATTAGGCATTCTCAGAATTTATTATCATGTTATTACACCTAGATGAAAGCCCAGACCTATTTGTGGGCTGTCTAGATTCCTTAGAATTTGTTAGAACTTTTCAAAAACCTTATGACATCTCATTCCTATCTTTTCCCTTTAAATTTTTGGTTAGTCTATTTGTTTGCCCCAACCATTTTATATCCTCTCAGGTAGCTATGAAGTTAAATAGATGCCTTGGGAAGTCTTTATGAATTTACACTCAGGAAAGCTCCAAATTAGGTAAAATACAATCTTGTAAAGGGGATCTTCCAGGGATACACAGACAGATTGAATAATGATGGTCATCTGGGGAGAGGGCTTTGAAAAAAAACATCAACCTATTTTTTTTCTCTTTCCAGTGGCTGTAAGCTGCTGGTTTCCATTGTTAGTTTTTAAGACTGTGGCATGTCTGGAGAGTATGGACCATGGAAAATTAAATTGCCACAAAACTCTCTGTTCTTATTGACATTTGGTCCTTTTTCTTGAGTACAACCTGCACAGATTGTAGAAAGCTTTTATTAATTAGAATTTTTGTAAATTCTGATTAAAAAAAACAGTTTTCTATTATTATTATTATTTTTATTTTATTTTATTTTATTTTATTTTATTTTATTTTATTTTATTTTTTGTGGTGCTGGGGATTGAACCAGGGCCTTGTGCATGCGAAGCAAGCACTCTACCAACTCAGCCCTCTGTTCATTTTTATGGAAGAAAAATGTCAGAGGTCCTTACCCCCACCTTTTCCATGGATGTATTCTCAGTAACTGTTGAGGACTTAGCTGCCTTGCTTTCCATGATATGGACATATAGAAGCCTGGGAGTTTTTGTGTGTGTGCTACAGGAGTCTTGTAATTTGGTGCTACCTACAGGATAGAAAAAAAACCCATCAATACAGATGTTGCCCTGGGCATAAGTCAGAGAGTATCCAGGAGGACAATATGCCATGGAATTTCAAAGTAAGGCATCTAGGATAGAGAAGTGGCAACATAATGTAGAAGAGGCAAAGTTGGAAGCTGGATACAATATTGTACATAAAATTGAATGGACACAATGTAAGTGTAAATGGAAGAATGTGTAGAGTAAATGGTAGGGCACAATCACATAGTGATTGGTTCAAGAGAGGCCATAAGTAGCAAACTGGACCAGAGATTTTTATTTATCTGACATCCATTTCATGTTCCTCGGGCAGTGTGGGCTAGGAACTGTGGCTTATAAGAGTTTTACCAGGCTAACCACTTATAGTTTGATTGTCAAGGAAAACATCATAATGAAGCATTGAGTAATGGTAAATAGTTTAAGATTTTCCTGAATTGTGGAGTCTATAAACACTAAGGAGTTTTAGAAGAGAGAAATCCATAACAGTTACAGTAACCAGGCAGCTCTTCACATAAGGACGAAAACCTTTAATAGGGGTTACATAGACAATAGGATAAAGGATTGGTGCATGTACTTACAGACATGAGGGGTTGAAATGAAAAAGAAATGGAAAGCTCTTTTGGGGTCAATATAGGAACTCATTTTGGTTTACATTAAATTTTTTGGTGAAATAGCATTGGTGAATGATGTAGGACCACAAGGATATCAAGAAGAAATAGGTGAAATGATTGCTAGACACTGTTCAAGGTAGCATGAATCACAGTCTATTCCTTTTTTCTACCTTTCATACTTTTTTTAAAAAGGGATTGAGGTCTATATATTAAACCTTTAATATGTACCAGAAATCTTGCTAAGCACTTTATGTGTGGATTCATTTATTCCTCACATCTGACCTTTTGAGGTAGTTATCATTAACCCATTTTACAAGCGATTTGGTCTTTTAGATGGGCACTTTTGTTGTCATGGAAATAACATTCACCACAAGTAGTGAAAGGTTTATTGTGAGGGCCATCCTGTTGTTACTTTCTTTGCACCTCAGATCTCCTATTTGTAGAGAGAGAGAGAGAGTGTGTGTGTGTGTGTGTGTGTGTGTAGGAAATAACAATCTATATGTATGAGAGAGAATATTTTTGGAGAGAATACTTTATGCCTGTTTAGCAGAAGTTTTTTTGGGACAGTTTATTTGAGAGGAAGCTGAGGGAATATCAAGCAAAGTATTTGACAAGTTTAAATTATAGAGAAATTTAATATGTTCAAGTTCAATCAGTGGCAGAACCTGGATTTCAACGAGAGGTTATCTCAAAGGTTATATTCTTTTCACTATTCTTTTGGGCATTCCTTTGTTTTAAACTTGCTGTGGATATGTAAATGATCCGTGTTCCCAAAGGAACTTATTATCATAAGTTAGCATAAAAGTGCCATACGAATGGTTCAGGCAGAGCATTCATGGAGTTCAGGTGAAGGAGACATTTCTTCTGAGTAAATTGATTAGAGAAGGACTCATGGCTGAAGAAGCAATTGAGCAGAAGAAAGGTGGACTTTTAAAGCAGAAATGTAGAGAAGGGAATGGCATGAATAGAGACTTAGGAAGAAGGCAGAAGGATAAAGTTGACTGCAGCCCAGGATACTGGATTATATGGTATGAATTACTTTAGGATGATTATTCTAAGTCATGCTGGAAGCAGCATGAAGGATAAAGAAGAATGAGAGGAGCATCAGGGATAACTCTAAGGAAGGTATTTCATTGATTCAGACATGAGATCAAGAAGAAATGAATTAATGTCATGGCAAAAAATATGGAAAGAAAGAGATGAATTTGGGGATAATTCTGAACAAGAAGTGGCAGGACTTGAAACTTTATTATATTATATAGAAGAGACACAGGGAAGAATTATTTTAAGTCTGGGTAACTGTGACTGTGAGAACGATAGCTTCATTATGAAAAATGAAATAAGGAAAGTTAGGAAAATAAGGCATGGTTTATGTATGCTGAGTTTAGGGTGCTAATGGGCATCCATATGTTATACTCCCCAAAAAGATTCTCAAATACCATCAAGAGAGAGTCAGCCCCACCCTAATCCCTTCCCTCCCTATAAATGCTGGCAACAAAGAACTGGTGCACGATTCCCCGGCACACCGCTTTTAGGTGTAAGGGTGGTCGTTGCTGACCAGCTAAAAATAAAGGCTTCTTTTGGCTTTACGTGAATGGCTTGAATGATCTTATTTTCATCGGGTATAACACATATATAAACATCTATCAAACAGTTTATATGAGCTTGATTCTTGGCAAAGTGACTGGGACAAAAATATTTAAATGTTTGAGAATCTTCACCAAGTAAGTTGTAGTTGAAACAGGGTAGGTAAGACATCCAAAGAATTGACAGATCTTAGAGAAAAGATGAGAATTCTGAGAGCAAAGCTTTGATAAACAACTCACTTTTTTTTTTTTTTTAAATGGGATGTAGAAAATGAAGAAGTAATCAGATACCATGTTGGTCAACTTCTGTCATTCTAGCAAGTACCTGGTATAATCAACTTAGAAAATGTTTGTTTCATAGTTTTGGCAGCTTAAGTCCATGATTGGGTAAACACATAGCTTTTGGACCTTTGGTGCGGGGCAGCACGGTATGGTCTGAGTATTTGGTAGATCAAAACCACCCCCCTTATGGTTAGGAAGTAAATGAGAGAAAGAGGAAGGCCTGGGGTCTCATTATCCCCTTTGTTCTACTCAGCTTTTTCATTGCTGTGACTAAAAGATCTGACCAGAACAATTTTAGGGAAGAAAGGAACTGAATAAAAGCAACAATTAAGTGGGAGAAACCAATAAGCATACCAAAATTTAGAAAAGATGTAAAAAGTTTCTATTCAAAATTAATAGGGGTTGGAGATGTAGCTCAGTGGTAGAGTACTTACTTGGTGTGCTCAAGGTCCTGGGTTCAATTCCCAGCACAACAAAAACCAAACCAAAAATTTTTTTTCTGACAGAGAAGTACCCAGGAACATAACAATAATTGACCATCTTACTATGCTGTAAAAGAAATCTAAAAATTCAAAGAATTGATTATCATAGCAATTAAATTAGGATTCAACAATAAAAAGATGGTAAGGAAAATCTTATGTTCAAATTAAAGAGGAAATAATAATGCTATTTTAAAAAATATTCAGAATCAGATAACAATGAAATGACAGGCTTGGGTTGTGGCTCAGTGGTAGAGTGCTTGCCTAGCATGTTGTGAGTCACTGGGTTCAATTCGCAGCACCACATATAAATAAGTAAAATAAAGGTCCATTGACAGCTCAAAAATGAAAAATGAAGCCAGAATTGGATAGGCAGTTAGTGCAGAAATAGGGAATCTGGTCAAATTGAGGAATGGAGACCATCAGAGTCTGGGAAGTTGGAGATGCCCCTGGGAGATTGGAATGTCAGTGTCTCCAGAGCCCTTTTGATCACCAAGGTTACCTGCTTAACTGCCCCTCCCCAAAAGCTGCAGGCAGGGAGTTGCTAATTCATGTCCCCTGGGCCCCCACCTGATCTCCATGTGGCCATCCCCCCCTGCCATTTGCATCTCACCTTTTTGCTGTGTCACCACCACCATATGGGCAGGAAGGAGAGATAAGATAAGGGTAGGAGGAAGGGGCAGAACAAAAAGACCCTAACCTATAAAAGATTAGGGTGTGCTCACTTCTGGGGATTCTAGAACATCAGCCATGGCCCCCCTTCTCCCACCTGGGAAAGTGTGCATTACTACTTTTAAATAAAACCAGCTTAATATGCTTGCCTTGGTGTACTTCTCTGGCATCATACTTCAACACTGGAGGAAGCAGAACTTGTCACTGGTATGCGGGGGTATCAAAATGACAGTGAACTTTACTTGAAATACACATAGTTAAGACAATACTGAGAAGTAAACAAGTAGTCATAAATGAACTTATCAAAAACAAAAAGAGTTAAATGTTTAACTAAAGAAACTAGAAACAGATAACAGAGGAGCAGAAGAGAAATTGCCTCATTATCCTTGATCCCACAGTCAAAAGACACTAGTGGAATATCATCCTTTTAGTCCAGGAATGAGGGGATTTCTGTGACAGGTGATTTTTAATGCTAAACAGAGTTAGTCAAAGGCAAACAGGATGTCTGGTCACCCTGCACCTAACCATCAAAGAATAGGTAGTCCTTATTTTATATAAATTAAGGTGGACAAAGAAGGAAACCTATGCAGTTCATTTTTTTTCCAGTTATATCCTTGATACTATAACTGGATGAGAGAATCATTAATCAGTATCACTTTCCTTCATATTGGCAAAAATTCTAGAAAAAAATAGTAAGTAAATTTGGTAGTGTTAAGAAAAACTGGTATATTGCGATCAAATTTATTCCTGGAATTTAAGAATCCTTTAGAAATTTATTAATATAATACATTTCATTAATAGAAACCCTTATGACTATCTTACATGGTGTTAAAACAGACTGACACCCCCCCCCCACACACACACCTCCCACCAATTGGGAATAACTTTCTCCTGCTGAGAAAGGAAGCTAAAGGGCTGTAGCTCCCCACCTGGACAGATACCTAAGCTTGCCTCCTGACAACTAAATCTATGTATGTATGCACATTTCCTGACTTTCATCTCACTTATCCATCTCTTCTTTAAAAGTTCTGCCTAAGGAATTTTGAAGATGGAACCTTTTTTTTTTTTTTTTTTGGAACCAGGGATTGAACTCAGGGGCACTTGACCACTGAGCCACATCCCCAGCCCTATTTTGTATTTTATTTAGAGACAGGGTCTCACTGAGTTGCTTAGGGCCTTGCTAAGTTGCTGAGGCTGGCTTTGAACCCATGATCTTCCTGCCTCAGCCTCCCGAGTCACTGGGATTATAGGCGTGTGCCACCGCGCCTGACTGAAGATGGAACCTTTGAAACTACTAAATTTCTTTTATCTTCCTTCAAAGCTGGCTTTGTATAAAACCTATTTTCCTACCAGTTTGACTCCCAAGTGTTTCTGGAGCAGCAAGCATTATGGCCAACTCCCTTCCCCGACCCCCACTGGGCAATATGAGAATCTCTTGTAACAGTGTTACTTGCCTTTAGTCCCAGCTACTTGGGAGGCTGAGACAGGAGAACTGCTTGAACCCAGGAATTCAAGATCAGGGCAACATGGCCAGACTCCCTCTCAAACAAAACAAACCAAATAATACCCCTCAACCCCTGCCCATACTCCCACCAGGACAAAAAACAACCCACCACCACCAACAACAAAAACAAACAGGAAAACTTAACACAGACTTCTGGTTTCTGCTCTAACATGCAAAGGGTTTGGAAGTTATCACTTCTGTCCTCATAATAAGAAAATCACTGAAAATCAACGCTTCTTAGATCTATCCTAAAATTGAGGCCACAGGGCAAACTGCATGTATCAGTTTCCTAGGGCTGCTGTAACAAATCACTGCAAATGGGGTGACTTAAACTGTGTTTCCTCCAAATGCTCCAGGGAAGAATTTTTGCTTGCTTCTTCTTTGCTTCTGATGGCTCCCATAATCCTGGAATTCTTTGAATTGTAGCTATACCACTCCAATCTCTGCTTCCATCTTTACTTGACCATATTCCTTGTGTATCCCCACCTCTTTTATTTTCATTCTTCTGTTGTACCCAAAGAAAATAAAATCATCCAAGCTGATCACATAAAGCCAAAGAAGCCTTTATTTTAGCTGGCCAGTGACAATTGCCCTTACTCCTAAAAGCCGGAAATTCTGCGCCAGTTCTTTTACTGCCAACTTTTATAGGGCGCAGGAAGGGACCAGGGTGGGACTATAGGGAGGGGAAGGGGTTGGGGTGGGCTATAGGGAGGGGATTTGGGATTGGGGTGGGCTATAGGGAGGGGATTTGGGATTTGGGGTGGGGCTGACTCTCCCAATCACAATGGAGAATCTCCCTGGGGAACATCAACATTCCAATCTGTTTTCTGTGGCTATAACACTTCTAGCAGGGGAAGAAGAAAATCAACCACTTTAGAATATAATCAGAGTGGTCTTTCTCCTTTACAAAGGCTTTTCCTCAAAGGAAAATACTTTTATCAGAACCTTATCTGATCTTGGGCAAGGGCAATTGAGTAACTGAAGCTCAGTGTAGCCTTCCTGTCTCACATAAAGGGAGGGGGAAAAGGGCTAAGGGCTAAGAAATTCTTCTGTAGGTTACAGCACAAGGACTGGTAAAAAATGAGATAGAGATAGAGATAGAGAGATAGAGATAGAGAGATAGAGAGATAGATAGAGAGATAGAGATAGAGAGAGAGAGAGAGAGAGAGAGACTTAATCATAATTATAGAATGTTTCTCCTCCCTAATACCCTGCCACCACACAACACCAGGGCTCCAGTATAAAAATAATAGATTTTAAGTGAGAGAGCTATAAGATACAGACTATTTAAAGCATTTCTAGGGAAACTCCAACAAGAGAGAAGATAAAATAAGGACTCTTTTTTTTTTTTTCTTTTGCGGTGCTTGGGATTGAACCCAGGGCCCTGTGCTTGCAAGGCAAGCACTTTACCAACTGAGGTATATCCCCAGCCCAAAATAAGGACTCTTGAGGAGTTGGAAGCCTCTGACACCCATAGCCTAACTTCTATCCAAATAAACATAAATATAAAACATCTCACTAAATTCCTGTTTGCCTTAGTTCCTAATGATAACTGAGACAGGAATTTTTGGCTTGATATTGATAAAAGCAAACTCCCAAGTCAAGTCAGCAGTAATACACAGGCAGAAATTTGAGAAAGAAAAGGGGGAGACAGCTCCACCTGCAGGTGCAGGGGACAGCCCCTGAAGGAGGGAGAATCAAAACTGCCTGTGAACAAAAGAATGGCCCAGGCTTTTATGAGTGGTCTGGGTAGGAGGGTCTGGTGTCTTTATGATAATTTCTTTAAGGAGTTTCTTTCTCATGGAAGAGGCTTTTGTAGTATTTCTTGGCATTAACACTCTACCCATTGTAAGAGTAAGGGAGCAGGAAAAGACATCTAGTAACAGGTTATGAATTAAGGCCTGAGAGTTTATCTGCCATTTTGGACCCTGTCTCATTGTATTACCCAATATGTTTGGTCTGGCTTTCAGCAAAAAAATACAGGTGTTCAACCCCAGGGCTGTAAATGCCCTAAGCATGTTTACTCATTCCAAAAAAGAACTTGGAGTATCATAGAAGAATGGAAAACTAAAGCTCCAACCTCAGTCCTTGTGTCCTGATGAAAGAAAATTGAGTCAGACATGAAAAGTGAAGCTAGAGAATTTTATTATAAGTGAAAGTAAGGTGAGAATAAAGTAAGGCTCAAGCAAAGAGCACTCTCAAGAGAGAAAGAGTGGATTGTTTCTGAGAAAAGAACCACAAAATGAACAGTGCTGCTTCCAAATTTATTGCTGTTTTCCAGTTGCTTTGAGAGCTGGGGTCCACCTTCTGCACTCTTCCCCAATCACCTGTTCAACTTTTCCTTCTTGTTGAGTGGGGGAGTTTTTGACACTAGTTAGTCCTTTCCAGAATTGTCAGGGTGGCCATTCCATTCAGGGGGGCTTCATCTACAAGTCAGTCCTACGTGAATGTGGGTATTGGTGTCAGTAACTGGACAAATTTCACCTTAATGTCTCGCGCTACTAAAGAAATTACTCTTCTGAAATATACTGAGATCCCTACGGTCATAAATCCTAACTTCACAATGAAACAGACAGATCCTGTCAGGAGATAGCTCCACTGATCTTTCTTTTTCTTAAATTTTTTTAATTTTAATTTTTTAGTTATGCATGACAGTAGAATGTATTTTGACAAATCAAATATACATGGAGTATAACTTTCCACTTCTTGTGGTTATACATGATGTGGAGTTTTACCAGTCATGTATTCATATATGAACATAGGAAAGTGATGTGTGATTCATTCTATTGTCTTTCCTATTCCCATCTCTTCCCACTTCCCTTCATTCCCCTTTATCTAATCCAATGAACTTCTATTGTTCCCCTCCCCTCTTGTTGTGTGTTAAGCATCCACATATCAAAAAGGACATTTGAACTTTTTTGCGGGGGGATTGTCTTATTTCACTTAGCATGATATTCTCCTGCTCCATCCATTTACCTGCAAATACCATAATTTCATTCTTCTTTAAGCTGAGTGATATTCCAATGTGTATGTATATCACATTTTATTTATCCATTCATCTGTTGAAGGGTATCTAGGTTGGTTCCATAGTTTAGTTATTGTGAATTGAACTGCCATAAACATTGATGTGGTGGCATCACTGTAGTATGCTGATTTTAAATCCTTTGGGTATAAACCAAGGTGTGGGATAGCTGGGTCAAATGGTTCCATTCCAAGTTTTCTGAGGAACCTCCATACTGCTTTCCAGAGCATTGCACCAATTTTCAGTCCAAACAGCAATATATGAGTTTACCTTTTCCCCTGCATCCTCTTCAACACTTATAGTTACTAGTATTTTTGATAATTGCAATTCTGACTGTAAGGAGATGAAATCTCAGTGTAGTTTTAATTTGTATTTCTCTGATTGCTAGAGATGTTGAATATTTTTTCGTGTATTTGTTGATTGATCACATTTCTTCTTCTATGAAGTATCTGATCAGTTCCTTTGCCCATTTATTCATTGGGTTATTTTGTTTTTTGGTGTTAAGTTTTTTGAGTTCTTTATATATCCTGGAGATTAAAGTTTTATTTGAGGTGCAGGTAGCAAAGATTTTCTCCCATTCTGTAGGCTCTCTCTCACATTATTGATTGCTTCCTTTGCTGTGAGAAGCTAGTTTGATTCCATTCCATTAACTGATTCTTGATTTTATTTCTTGCACTTTAGGAGTCTTTTTGAGGAATTTGGTTCCTAAGTCAACATGATGGAGATTTGGGCCCACTTTTTCTTCAAGTTGGTGCAGGGTTTCTGGTCTAATGCCTAGGTCTTTGATCCACTGTGAATTGAATTCTGTGCAATGTGAAAGATAGGGATATAATTTCATTTTGTTATATGTAGATTTCCAGTTTTCCCAGCACCATTTGTTGAAGAGGCTATCTTTTCTCCCATGTATGTATATGGTGCCTTTGTCTAGTATGAGATAAACGTATTTATGTGGATTTGTCTCTGTGTCTTCTGTTCCATTTGTCTTCATGTCTGTTTTTGTGCTAATGCCAATGCTGTTTTTGTTACTATATCTCTGTAGTATAATCTAAAGTCTGGTATTGTATGCCTCCTGCTTCACTTTTTATTGCTATGGATTGTTTTGGCTATTCTGGGCCTCTTATTTTTCCAAACGAATTTCATGATGGTTTTTTCTATTCTATGAAGAATGTCATTGGAATTTTCATAGGAATTGCATTAAATCCATATAGTGCTTTTGGTAGTATGGTCATTTTGACAATATTAATTCTGCCTATTCAGGAACATGCAAGATCTTTTCCAACTTCTAAGGTCTTCTTCAATTTCTTTCTTTAGTGTTCTGTAGTTTTCATTATAGAGGTTTTTCACCTCTTTTGTTAGATTGATTCCCAAGGTTTGTTTTTTTTTTTTGAGATCATTGTGAATGGGATAGTTTCCCTAATTTCTCTTTCAGTTGATTCATCACTGATTTATAGGAATGCAGTTGATTTAGGGGTGTTAATTTTATATCCTGTTATTTTGCTGAGTAAGTTTATGAGTTCTAGAAGTTTTCTGGTGAAGTTTTTTGTGTCTTCTGATTACAGAATTATGTCATGAGCAAATAGGGATAGTATGAGCCCACATATAAATGATAAAATAAAGGTTCATTAAAATCTAAAACATATTTTAAAAAATCCTTGAAACAAAAAGTTAGTTCACAGAGTCCTGATCTTACTGCCCGCTTTCCTAGTCACTGACTAGTATTTAACCCAATACAAGGCATGTGCATTAGTCAGATTTGTATTACTAGTACAAAATTGCTGAGACAATTACCTTGAAAAAAGAAAAAGCTTTATTTGGCTCATTGTTCTGGGGGGTTCTAGTTCAAAATTGGGCAGGTCCATTGATTTGAGCCTCTAGTGAGGGCCCTGGATGACAGGAAATACATGTTAAAGCAAACCATTTCCATCACAAGTCAGAAAACAAAGACTACAAGACTGTAGTCCCACAGTCCTCTTTGAGGGCACAACCCCAATGACCTACAGACTTCCCATAAGACCCTACTCCTGAAGGTCCATAGCACCTCCGTAGCATCACTTGAGGACCATGCCTTTAACATATGGAGCTTTGGAGGCCACAGCACATTTCAATAGCCTGTGGACCAAACTTTTAACATATGGAGCTTTGGAGGATTTTCTCTATGTTCAAACCACAGAAGCATGCTAGAAGATAAGAAAAATATTCTAAAAAGACAAAGAAAGAATTGAACTTAGAAATGACAGAAAACTTGGAATGATCAGATTGGGAATTTAAAATAACTATGATTAATATGTTAATGAGTCTAATGGAAAAAATGGATAATATAAGCAGAGAGAATAAAAAAGAAGGGCTAGAAATAAACACTATAACAGAAATGAAGAATGCCTCTGACTCATCTCTAGAATAGTACAACACAAAGTGAAGCTTAAACTATGGAATTTAGTTAATGCTCTATCAATATTAACTAAATTCTAATAAATGTACCACTCTAATGCAAGATATGATTAATAAACTTTGTGTGTATGTATGAGGAGTGTATATGTTAACTCTCTTCCTATCTGATCAATAGAATCTTTATTAAAAATTTAATAAATTTTCATCATTAAAAATTCTTAGGTAAATATGATAGAAGGAAGTTTCCTCAACTACAAGTACATTAGTAAAAATGTTCTGCAAGAAATATAACAAATTTAATGATGAATTTTAGAAGCATTATTAAAATTAGGAATAAGGAAAAGATATGCTACACTGTTTTGATTCATCATTATTCTGGAGACCCTGTTAGGTAGATTAGTCAGCCATGAACACATGGGTAGGGGAAAGGACAACGAAGGACAGTCATTAGACATATGTATTAAGAAAAACTCTGAGTCACATATCTGAAACCACAAGGAGCTCTATTGGATAAGAAAGCATCTGGAAAATGAGAGCTACAATGTCCAGCCTTCCACCACCCACAGATATTTATAACTCCTTGAGGGAACTATTACTTGAAATTGTGGGGAACCTTGTTGAAGCAGATGAGTTTCAGGAAAATGGGGCCTGGTATGTCAGAACTTCCCCTAGTCATAATTATAATCCCTTAAGGAACTTACTGGTTTCAGACAATGTCACCGCTATTTCCTGTGATCAGGTTTCCAGGACCTTCCATTATCACCAAAACCATGTCACAACCACTACTTAAGGCTTGGTCATCATGAACCTCATGTATCAAATACTCTAATGACTATACCAAGGGATAATTAACTGCTTAAGGGGCTACAAGAAAAGAATGAGGACAAAGAAATTGAAACCCCCTTAAAAACTCCCAGTTCTGTAAGGGCCATGCTGTTCTCTTTGGAGACATTCCAGACCACTCAGCACCTTTATTGTATGCTTAGTCCCTCTTAGTCTCCTTTCCTAAATAAATTCCTGCCTAAATATGTGTGATTTATCTGAAATTTTTCTAGATTGCAAGAACCAGTGACGGAGAATTCCTACAGCTGCTTTGGCACCATGGGTGGGTCTCTTCATCTGCAACAATCCTACCCAATGTAATAAGATTAAAAATAACTATAATATTTAGGAAGTGAGAGTCAAAACTCTCATTTGTAGATGTCAAGTTTGTCTCTAGAACATTTGGGAAAATCTACAAAGTAGTAGAACTGATAAGAGAGGTTAACAAGATTTCTGGCTACAGAATCAATCTGAAAATCAACATTGTTTCTGTTTCCATAATAATTAATTAGGAAATTTAATGTGAAAAGACATTCCATTCAAAATAGCATAAAAATATGAAGTACTTAGAAATAAATCTAACAAAAGATATTTAGAACTTTTACATAGAAAAGCTACAACATAGCATTGAAAGTTAGATATATCAAGAGATGGGAACTCCCAAGATATTATCTCTAAATTTGCCTATTAAAAATTGGAACATATTTTTCATGTAATTAGATGTTGATTCTAAAATTCACATGGTAGGTTAAAAGGTCAAGAACAGTCAAGACAAATTTGAAAGATAAGAACAAGGGGAGGACTTGCTCTATATAAAGATACATTATACAGCTGTTGTTATTAAGAGAGGGTTATACAAATAGACCCATGAGTGGATCAGAGTTGAGAGCTGGCACAGCTTTATGCATATGTATAAAGATGATTTGTGACAAAGTTGCCATGGAATTGTTGAGGAGGAATTTAATAAATGGCTAAAATGCCACTTATCTACAGGGAAAAAGTAAACCCCCAGTTATGCCATATGCAAAAACCAATTTAAATTGAAACAAACACTTAAATGTGAAAAGCAAAACTTGAAAACTTTAAGAATAAAATACAAGAATATCTTTACAGGGATAAGAATAGATTTCTTAAAATATCAAAAGCAAAAATTATAATGACAAAGATTGAGAAGCTCAATGACATTTACATTTTAAAACTCTTCATCAAAAGACTCCACAAACAATGTAAAAACAAGCCAAGACTGGGACACGATCTGCCTTTTCACCTGGTATGTTATTTTTTCAGACTAAAGAACTTCCTTCAGCATTTCTTGTAATAAGAATCCACAGGTGAAAAATTCCCTTAGTTTTCCTCTATCTGAAATATCTATGTCTTTGTTCTGAAGGACATTTTAATGCTTAGTATGACCACAGCCCTGACACTTTAGTTTTTTCCCTTTAGCACTTTAGAGATGTCAATTCACTGTCTTCTTGTTGCCATTGTTTCTCATGTGATGTCAGTATTAGTTTGAGTTGATGTTCCCTTGTAAGTAGGTGTGTTGCTTTCTCTGGTTGCTTCCAAGGTTTCTTATTTTATCTTTGGTTTTCAGTCGTTTGAATCTGATGTGCTGAGTCTTGATTTTCTTATTTTTTTTCCTTTCCACAGTTTTTATTGTGCATTATTATAGTTGTGCTTAATGATGGAATTTTTTGTTACACATTCATACATGTTCATAATATAACAATATAACTTGGCCAATATCACTCCCCAACTCTTCTCCCTCATTCCCTGATTCCCTTCCTCTACTATCTCCCTTTGATTTTCATTAGATCCCCATTCCATCTGCTACCTTTCTTTTGCTTTTTCCTCTCTAGTTTCCACATAGGAGAGAAAATATTCAACTGTTGACCTTCTGAGTTTGGCTTATTTTGCTTAACATAATGGTCTCTAGTTCCATCTATTTTCCTGCAAATGACATAATTTCATTTTTCATTATAGCTGAATAAAGCTCCATTGGTGTGTGTGTGTGTGTGTCTATATATATATGTAAATATATATATATATATATATATATGGATATATATCTTTATCCATTCATCCATTGATGGACACCTAGGCACACACATATGACTATAGTATGATGACTTTAATTCTTTTGGATAAATACTGAGGAGTGGTATATAGCTGGGTCATATAGTGATTCCATGCTTAGTCTTTTGATTTTCATAGTGGTTATACTAATTAACGATCCCATCGACAGTATAAAAGTATTACTTTTTCTCTATATCTCTGCAGTATTTATTATTGTTTGTATTCTTGATGACTGCCACTCTGATTGGTGTGAGTTGATACCTCAGTGTAGTTTTTATTTGAATTTCCCTAATTACTAATGATGTTGAACATTTTTTTCATATATTTGTTGGCCACTTATATTTATTCTTTTGAGAGAGATCTGTTTAATTTATTTGTCCATTTATTAATTGGGTTATTTGTTTTGTTTGTTTATTTGGTGTTAAGATTTTTTTTTAAGTTCTGGGGATTAAAACCAGGGGTGCTTAACCAATGAGCTACATCCCCAGCCCTTTTAAAAATATTTTAGTTAGAGACAGAGTCGTGCTGAGTCGCTTAGATCCTTGCTAAGTTGCCGAAGCTGGTTTTGAGCTCCTGATCCTCCTGCCTCAGCCTCCCAAGCTGCTGGGAGTATATGTGCGTGCCACGGCGACAGGCTTGGTGTTGACGTGTTCTGAGTTCTTTATGTGGTCTAGATACTAATCCTCTGTCAGAAGAGGAGCTAGTAAAGATTTTCTCCTATTATGTAGGTTCTCCATGTTCTTGTTTCTTTGGCTGGGCGGAAGTTTTTTAATTTGATGGATCCCATTTATTAACTCTTGACATTATTTCCTGAACTTTTTCTCCTTTTGAGAAAGTCATTGCCTAGGCCTGGATCCTGGAGTATTGACACCAGGTTTTCTTTGAGGAATTGCATAGTTTCTGGTCTAATTCTTAGGTCTGTGATCCATTTTGAGTTATTTTTGTGTAGGGTGAGAAATAAGGGTCTAGTTTCATTCTTCTACACAGGGATAAACAGTTTTCTCAGTACCATTTGTTAAAAAGGCTCTTTTTCTCAATGTACATTTGTGGCAATTTTGTCAAAGATTAGTTGACTATAGAGGTGTGGGTTTGTCTGTGTTTTCTATTCTGTTTCTTTGGTTTATGTGTCTGTTTTTATGCCACTACAATGCATTTTTTTTTAAAAAAAATTTTGTACACAAATGGGGTACAACTTTTCATTTCTATGGTTGTACACAATGTAGATTCACATGATTCATGTAATCTTACATATACATAGGCTAATACTGTCTGTCTCAGTCTATTCCATTTTCCTCTACACAATCCAAAGTTCCTCCTTTCTTCTCTTGTCCCCCCACTGCCACCCCTCCCCCCCAGCCCCCATTTATGTATCATCCTCCACTTATCAGAGAAAACATTTGGCCTTTGGTTTTTTGGGCTTGGCTTATTTCACTTAGCATGATATAATCCAACTTCACCCATTTACCAGCAAATGCCATAGTTTTGTTCTTCTTTATGGCTGAGTAATATTCCATTGTGTATATATATCACAGTTTCTTTATCCATTCATCAATTGAAGGGTATCTAGGTTAGTTCCACAATCTAACTATTGTAAATTGAGCAGTTATGAACATTGATGTGGCTGCATTACTGTAGTATGCTGATTTTAAGACCTTTGGGTATAAACGGAGGAGTGGGATAGCTGGGTCAAATGGTAGATCCATTCCAAGTTTCTGAGGAATCTCCATACTGCTTTCCAGAGTGGCTGCACCAATTTGCAACTCCACCAGCAATGTATGAGTGTGCCTTTTCCCCCACATCCATGCCAGCACTTAGTATTGCTTGTGTTCTTGATAATGGCCATTCTAATTGGAATTAGATGAAATCTTAGGGTGGTTTTAATTTGCATTTCTCTAATTACTAGAGATGATGAGCACTTTTTCATATATTTGTTGATCACCTGTATATCTTCCTCTGTGAAGTGTCTGTCCAGTTCCTTAGCCCATTTATTGATTGGGTTCTCTGTATTTTTGGTGTAAAGTTTTTTAAGTCCTTTATAAATTTTGGAGATCAGTGCTCTGTCTGAAGTGTGTGTGGAAAAGATTTTTTCCCACTCTGTAGGTTCTCTTTTCACATTATTGATTGTTTCTTTTGCTGAGAAAAAGCTTTTTAGTTTGACTCCATCCCATTTATTGATTCTTGCTTTTATTTCTTGTGCTCTGGGGGTCATGTTAAGGAAGTCTGGTCCTAAGCCAATATGATGAAGATTTGGGCCTACTTTTTCTTCTGTTTGGTGAAGGGTCTCAGGTCTAATTCCTAGATCCTTGATCCATTTTGAGTTGAGTTTTGTACAGGGTGAGAGATAGGGATTTAATTTCATTTTACTGTACAGTGTGGTTTTTGTTACTATAGTTCTATAGTATATTTTGAAGTCAGGTATTGTGATGTGAGGCTTGATTTTCATTTTTTTTTTAAATCCTTCTTGGGGGTTCATTCTTTTTAAAACATTTGAGAATTTTTTCTTTCATCAGTTTTGGAGATTTTCTAGCCATTATTTCCTCAAAAATTTTCTTCCTGCCCATTCTTTTATCCTTCCTTCTGTGACTACAGTACACATTAAGATCTTTTGCTATTGTTTCATGGGCCCCTAGGCTTTATTCATTCTGTCCTATTTTTTCCCCTTTGTGGTTTGCAAAATGGATAATTTCTATTGATTTATGTTTAAATTTACTTGCTATTTCATCTTCTTTCTGCCATTAATCCCATCCAGTTAATGTTTTGATTTTCAAATATTGTGTTTTTAAGTTGTAAATTTCCAACAGATTGTTTTTTAAAAAATAGTTTTGATTTCTTTATTGACATGCCTATCTTTAAATCATTATAAGCATATTTTCTTTTACTCCACTCTTATTATATAATTTAAAATTCTTCTCTGCTAATTATAACATCTAGATCATCTTAGATTCGTTTTTTGTTGCCTTTTTTCTTGACAGTGGGTCAGATAGGTCACAATTGCTATTTCTTTTTTCTCTCTCTCCTTCCTTCCTTCCTTCCTTCCTTCCTTCCTTCCAGACAGGGTCTCACTTTGTTGACCAGGCTGCTTTTTTACTCCTGGGCTCAAGTGATTCTCCTACCTGAGCCTCCCAAGTAGCTGGTCAACTATAGTCCCCACACCTGGCTTCCCATTTCCTATTTATCTAGTAAGTTTGGATTGTATCCTGAACATGTGTTATGTGGTAGAGACTCTGCATTCTATTAGTTTCCTCTAAAAAGTGTTTTTTTTTTTGTTTGTTTGTTTTGTTTTGGGTTTTTTTTTTGGTACTGGGGATTGAACTCAGGGGCACTTGGCCACTGAGCCACATCCCCAGCCCTATTTTGTATTTTATTTAGAGACAGGGTCTCACTGAGTTACTTAGGGCCTTGCTAAGTTGCTGAGGCTGACTTTGAACTCGCAATCCTCCTGCCTCAGCCTCCCAAGTGCTGGGATTACAGGCATGCTAAAAAGTATTTTTTTAAAATTTGTTTTAAAGCAGATAACTGATTTAATGAGACATAAAATTCAAACCAACTCTTGGGTGGTAACTTAAATCTCAGTTTAGTTCTTTCATCTCTAGTTGAGTAATTGATGTTTGTATGCAGCCCTGCACATATGTGGTTCAGCTAGAAATTTGTGCAGAGAAATAATTAATATCTCTTCCACTCTGGCTCTCTGTCATAGCTGTCCCTTTGCTTTTTGGCAATTATGTTTAAACTATGGGCTTTGTTTTAGGTCAAAAGGTCTTTGAGTATACTGTTGGAGTCTATAGACACTATGTGTGGTATCTCTTAAGTTAAAAGGTTAAAAGTCATAAGGAATGGAAACACATCTTAGATCATTACTTTCTTTAAAGTGTCAATGTCTTTCCCAGAATGTCTTCAATTTTTTAGGTAGAGTTTTGTCTTTTATTATAGAGTTTATATTGTTTTGGGGAGGGTAGGTCTGACAGTCATTTATTTTGTCCTACTGGAAATGGATCCTGCAAGGAGTCTAAATTGGTACAATCACTTTAGTAAGGAATTTGGAAGTATGTAATAGAAGTTGAAGTTAAATATATCCTTGAGAATTCTGTTCCATGTACCTAAGGACATGTTTAAGAAAGTTTATTGTGACTTTATCTTTTGTAACAGAAAAATGGGAAATCTAAATTTCCATCAACAAGATAGTAAATAAGTTGTGGAATATTTATAAAATCAAATACTATATAGTACCCAAAATGAATAAATTGGTTACTAACATGATTAAGTCAAGATGCAAGGTTGAGCAAAAATGGTTAAATTTTAGAAAGACCTGTAAAATTTTAATAAACATATGGAACAGGGCTGGGACAGTGGTAGAGTGCTTGCCTAGCTTGCATAAGGCACTGGGTTCCATCCCCAGCACCACAAAAATAAAAAGTGAAAAAATATATATTGCATATGGAAATAGGCATAGTATACGTGTAATTACTCTAAAATTTTATCTTATCCAAAATTTCAACATTTTCAATAAAAATTATCTTTTTCTTAGTTTAATATTTTTAACACTTATCAGTATAATACATATGCTACTTTTTTTTCTTCCCCACTAGAATATTAGCTCCATGAAATAGAGATTTTTGTTTTCTTTGTTCATTTTGGTATCCCCAGTGCCTAGAGCAATGTTTTGTATATAAAAGGCATTCTATTAATAGTTGCTGAACCAACAAAATAATAGTATAAAATTTAAAGCCATTGCCTGGTACAGTGGTACACTCCTGTAATCCCAACTACTGGAAGCTGGGGCAGGAAGATTGCAAGTTTGAGGTCAACCTCAGTAAGACTCTGTCTCAAAACAAAAAGATAAAAAGGACTGAGGATGTAACTCAGGGGTAAAGTGCCCCTGGGCTCAGTCTTCAGTACTATAAACAAATAAATAAAATTAAAAACTAAGAATAAAAAAAATAGAAGGGCTGGGGATGTATGTAAGTGGTAAAGTTCCCTGGATTCAATACTCAGTACTGAAAACAAATCTATCTATCTATCTATCTATCTATCTATCTATCTATCTATCTATCTATCTATTCATCTATCTATCTTAGGACATAATTAATGACAAATTCAAAATAATCTTATAGGGGCTTCTAATTTTTCTAAGATGTTTTGTTTCTGAAAAGGAAAATATCTAATTCAACACAACAAAATATTAAGATCTGATGAGTCCTGGTAATGGTAACCATGTTCATGATTTTATTTAGTCACTTTTGGAGTGTTGGTGCTGGGGATCAAACTAAGGGCCTCACATATGCATGGTAAGCTCTCTACCACTGAGTTATACCTCAAGCCCCTATTTTTTTGTGTTTCTGTATTTGAAGTCCTTCAATGAACAATAGAAGGAACAAAATTTTGTTTGGAGACTTTGAAAAGTTACATTATGAAAGTCAAGGGAAGAGGGAGTTTAAGAAAACCTAGAGAGGGATTTCATATGCTGGCATTTGTCACCAAGAGATAAAATAAGTGAGTATTAGGAAATTTTTAGTGACTGATGAGAGAAACTATTTGAGCCAGAAGTTGACAGCAGGTGGAGTGGTAAGTAAGTGCAGACAGTAGTTGGAGAAAGAGAGGCCATTTATTCAGTAAGATGATGAGTACAGATTTTCTAAGATAGAAAATTTATTCGTGTTTGTAAACAGAAAGAGTCCTGCTTAGTGAAATTGGTGTGGGGAGGAGAGAAATAAAGAGATCAAATTCTAGAATAAATGGGAGTACACTTTTAATTAGAGGCATAGATTAAGAAACAAAGGGCATTTCATCTGGCAATGAGAAGAGGCACTGCTTCTACAGTGGAAGCAAAGGTTGACCCAGGTGGAAATAAAAAGAAGAAAGGAAAAGGTGAGGGAGTTGATATTTGTTTCATTAAAGGAGTGAGTCAGGCCATATGTTGGCCTGGAGGAGCTGGGCAGTGGAGATGGTCCTGGTTAGTGAGTCAACCCACTCATAGGTCTGAAGGCTGCAGTTGTGAGAACCTAGGTTGATGATTAGGGTATCAATAAATTGGTTGATTTCAGACTTTGAATTAACCTGAATGGACTGCCTGCAATAGAGCTTCTTGAGCAGTAATGGCAATAACAGCAATCACTTGTATGGCAGGGATTGTTCTAGATTCTCATGGTATACTCATTTAATCTGGACGATGACTTTAAATGTGACCACGATAAGGGTCTTTTGTAGGTGAGGAAATTGGGGCATAGAGAAATTAAATGACTTTCACAAGATCCCTCAGCTGACCAGAGGCGGAAATGAAATTCAAACTTGGCCAACTCCAGAGTCCATGACCTTAAAACTGTTACATTCTCTCTCAATGGGAGGTTTATTAAGATGAACAGCAGGACTAGTAAGTAGATGAAGGGAGAATAGTTTTCCAATAGATACTTTGTCCTTTGTTTCTGTTATCCAGGACACTTAAAAAAATTCAATTATTGTTTTCTTTATCAAAGCTTCAAGCTTCCCAGAAATTCTGAATAAATCCTTGAGCTTTCTTTTAATCACACAAAATGTTTATCATCTTCTCAGAAATGTTCATTATATTCATATTTTCTTCATAATGATTCTAATTTATTTTTATCCAAGATTAATTCTCCATCATTGCTCTTCACAAAATCATTTATCTTTGACTGAAAACTCAAACTTCTATTTTTTGGGTGTGGTTTAGGGGGTTTAGGGAATGAACTGTGGTACCTATGAAAGCCCATCAGCCAGTCTAGCATTCCAAGCTGTGAGGTAGCAGGGTGCAATCATATATATACACAAAAGAGCCAAATCCTACTCCCTGATGAACATTTCTTCAATACCATGAAACTCGGCAACTGTTTCATCAAAATACAATTTCAACGGACAACTTTCCTGTTATTCGAGGGCTCTTTTCCTGGTTACTCTGAAGCACCCTTTCTTGACTTAGTTCACAATATTTTTTTCTTAATTGTCAGATTTTAATCTGAGAATTTTGTACGCATCATACAGAACTTAATGTTCTTTTCCCTAAAATACAGATCATTCTTTTTTGATGAGATGGAAAAATATCGATCTAGTAACATTAAGAATCACTGATGAATTTATAATTCCTATAGCTTTTGCTTAATTAGCTTTTGCTGTAATCATTGCTCCTTAGCTTCACAAACTCAACTATTTGAATGAAGAATGGTCAGAATGGTTGGCAATTGAACAGTACTTTAATTTTAAAGGGACTTTCACATCTATTATCCTATTTGACCTGTCCTATAACTCTTTGGGTGACAGGGCAGATTTTATTGTTCCCATTGTATAGATAAAGAATCTGAGGTTTAGGGAGATTAAAAGATTAGTTCTGGAGAAGTAAATACTGAACTGGGTCTTCAATCTGTTTTTTTCTGACTCCAAATTCAGGTTGAGAATGCCTTTCCACTTTGTCACTGACTCTTTTGGCATCTTTCTATTAATATGCATGATGCCCTTTTCTATTGCCTTCATTTCTATTGGCTTCGATTCCCCAGCAGAGGGGCTTCCTAACGTGCCGGGGTTTAGACTGGACGCTTGCTTGGGAGCACACCTGGGTTCTTCCTGTCTCCAGTCTTTCATCTTCCTTTTCTGTGGTCTTTCCAGCTTCACCATTCGTGGAAATCACCTCCTTTCTCTAGCCCCCACTTCTCAAGTCTCCTTACAGCCCCTGGCAGTGGGACCTCCCATTCTTAATCATCAGCAGGAGAGCCCATCCGCCAGGGGAGGCAGAGGGCACCGACCGCAGCACGCCGGGAAGCCATGCTAAGGGTTACTTCTGCATTTCCTTCCTCGCGGTTCTCAAGAGCACCCTCGTCGCCCTTCGGCCCCGGCTGTCTCCAGCCCGCCCCGGATCCGCCTCCCTCTCCTTCCTCCCGGAGGTTGAGACGAAGCCTGGGACGCACCTGTGTCCCTCTCCGGTCACCGTGTTGAGGCACTGGGGGCTGCTCCGGGAGCAGGATTTACAGGCCCGGAGCACGCCAATGGGAGATCCAAATGGTCGGGGACTCCGGCACTTTAAGAGGCTTTTCTCTGGGAAACACCCGTCCCCTCCGTGCGCCTTATGAATGGAAATACTCCTCCCCCGGTCGAGCCCATTTTCCCATTTCACCAGGAGCCGCAGCTTGCTCTCTCCTTTCGGTCTCCCCGCCCACATCAACGCGGGCAGCTCCAGGAGGGGACGGACAGGAAGCCTTTGGCCGCCTATTAAATCCCACCCATTTCTCCGGGGGCGATTTCCTAACCTTCCGGGACCGAATTCTGCAATTTGATGTGCGTTTTGTCCGAATGGTAGCGACACGGGCCTAAGGGAGGGGGAAAGCGAGGGGGTGGGGGGTGGGGGGTATGCGCTCTCTTCCTCGCAACATCGCTGGCGGAGCGAGGGAGCTCACACGACACAGATTTTGGGGCAAAGCCTTTCCATCTGGACAGCACCATGTCCACCAAAGCGGAGCAGTGTAAGTAGCAGCCGGCCCGGCACTCCGGCCCGGCCCCCGGCGGGAGCTATCGCAGTCGCGGCGTTTGCGGCTGCTGGGAGACCTTGGCATTGTGCTGGTGCGGGGGTGGGGGCTGAGGTTGGGGCGGGTGGGGGGTGGGGGTGGAAGAGGAGGTGGGGGAGGGTGGACGTTGATGGCAGCGCGGCGCTGTCCCTGGTGCTGAAAAATAATGCGGTCTTCCCAGGCTTGTGGTGGTTTCGCAAGACTAAGAGACCCTGCGAAATGAAATTAAAATGGGGTCATTCTTGGGAAAAAGAGGTTTCGTATCTTTCAGATAAACATTTCAGTATCTCTGTTGGAGTGGGGGAAGGGGGGCAGCGGCAAATCAGGGGCGGGGAACTGTCAGTTGCAACCCAAAGCCTGCCTGGCCTTCTGAGCATGCCCAGTTCTTGGTGCTGGAGCCATCGGGGAGTTTGAGTCTGCAGTTTCCACTTCGGGTTGAAGAGGCAAGAAAGGAGAGGAGGGGGAGGGAGCAGCGAGCCAGGCAGAATTCTGGATTCAGTATAAGGAAAATTAACTCATGAATACCAACACTAGTGCTAAAAGTAACCACAACCATGCGGTGCTTACAATAAAGTGCAAGGGGCGCTGGGAAAATGATCTAATGAATCTAATTATTTTTCCAAGAGCAGGCTTCCTTTGTAGGGCAGCTCACACAAACTCTAACATGTAGCACAGGAGAATTTTGGCTGTCCCAATAATGTTAACTGTGTACTTGATTGGAAACGATTTGCTACTCCTTATGGACAGAGTAAGTTTCTAAGACAGTCCCTACAGTCTTATTGCGGTGCGCACAAATAGGCCTTGGGCATGTACTTTGTAGGTTGATAATTGTGAAACATTTTCCTGAATACACTTGAGGGATTCAGGAGCTTCAACTTCTGGTTAGAAATAAAAGATGTTTTTGTTAAATAATGAGTTTGGATTTTTAACAAATATACCAAAACTTATTTGTTTTAAATGACTCTTGTTTCTCCCAAAGCAGTAAACACTTATGTTGATAATGCTGTCCCTACTTAAGAGACTTCATAATTCTTCTTTGGAATGATTATTAAAGCCATTTTATGACATGCATAAAACAGTAGTCTCTTTTGGGAGCAATATCTTATATATGATAAAATGCATCATGGCACTTATTCACCAGACTGACTGGATGGACTGAAGACTCAGAATACTCAGACTGATGGTTCTTTAGGAATTGTGCTGCCCACCTACCAGTGCTTCCACCTCTTTATATTGTTTTTGGAATCTGGAAGATCCTCATCTGAATCCTAGTTCTGCCACTCTTTGACCTTGGGCAAGATAATTGACCTCTTTGAATCTTATTTCCTTATCTGTAAGGGGTAATAATGCTAATGGGGTTGTTGTGATTATAAATGAGAGAACACACATGGAAGATGTAGTAGGCAGCACATAGCATATACTCAATAAATGATGGCTATGACACTGACAAGTATTTTCCACTTAAATAGTCTGTCTCTTCTAAATTGTTTGGGAACTCTTGTGATTATTTTTTGCCTGTTTCCAAAAGTTAAATCTATCCTGACAATGAAATTCTGCTTCTGCAGGAGCTTTCAAAAAAATTGGATGCATTCTGTTTTGAGTAATGGTAACATAGTTGGAATCAGTGTAGAACTGCCCATTGGAGAATGTCATACCCTTAAGGATTTTATTATGGTATGGTTGTTAAAAAAACCCACCACCTGTCATTTGATTTTACCGTTGCATATTACATAAGTAATTTCAGGTTAAAGCCAGTGAGTATTACTGCCCTCTTACTGTGCTTCCTTCCTTGGTATTTTTTGACATGCATAGGGTGGTTTGTTTTGTCTCTTTCATGAGCAATGAATTCCAGGATGAATAAAATCTAGATGGGGACTTGCTTGTGTAGTGCAATTTGTGGGCCTAAATAGCTATTTTAGACTTGTTTATAAAACAGATGTTTTCATCTGTAAAGGATGTATTTGGAACTGCAATGTGGATTTGAGCTTTGCATGCCCTTCTGATTAACTGCGACACATAAGGCAATTAACTTAATAGTTTTGTGCCTCAGAATTTCCATCTATAAAGTATGGAATAAATAGTAGTCATCTTTGTTAGACCTGAGGGTTTTGGAGGGCAAAAGAGGTAAATGAGAGAAGGCTGTGAAAAGGATGAGGAGGCTCTGGGTGTTTTTAGGCATTTTTATTTGGAGTGAAGATTAGTTAGGAATTTTTTCTTTCCCTCTTATATGCAGTAACATGAGTGACATTCCAGTACACATTATGTACCTGAAAATAGAGCAAAAACGTGAAAAGGTGCATAGTTGATGTTCAGGAAGAAATGCTTTTTTACTAAAGAAAAGTTGCAGATTGGTGGTAGTTTATTGTTAGACTTGGTAGGAGTATGGCTAGGGGAAGGAGAAAGAGAAGGGAGGGCCATGAGATTTTTCTTTTCTATTGAGTGTGAAGATCACTACAAGGGAAAAGAAGAGACCTGAGAGTTCATTTTTCCTCTGCATTCAGGAGCATGCTCAGTACCTTTCTATGAACCAAGGGGGAAGAGTTAGATTTAAAATAATATCAAGATATTATTTTTATTACTCTTTTTCTTGGAGCCTCTTGATGTAGGCAGAGATTTCACTGGTGCAGGAAGTGGACAAAGTTTGATTGAACCAGTAAGAGGAAGTACTTGCATTTCAACCTGAACAGATTATGTGACTTAACTTTAAAGAGTCATGTATCACAGAGAAATGAAAAATGAATTTTATTTTTATATGGTGGCATTTTCTGTTATGACATAAGTAATAATGATGAGAGACAGACTAGTTTTAGCAAAGATATAGTTTGGAGGCTGTTTTTAAATATTTCGTCTGTTTTCAGTGCTATCTACAGAGCCTCATAACAGGAGGGGAAATCTTCCTAGCAATTTCTCAGGTGATTACACAAGAGTTAAATTCTTTTTCCTTCAGATGATTCTTTTTCTAGCAGTCAAAGTTCATTATGGTGAAAATGTTTATATAGCTGACATAGAATTGGGAATAATAAAAGTAAGAATTTATGGTTTCTTTTATTTGGGATTCTAAAGAGGAGTCACTCCCCTCCCCCAACTTTCTATGTTTTCTAAGAGTTAAATCCAGAGTATTTTGGAAATGCTCTTTCAAACAAAGCTCTGCTTTGTGTGACAGTAGAAGTTAAATGAGTTGGGGTTCTAGAATCAGTTCACTGCCTGGGTTTGAATCCTGGCTCTGCCTGCTGCAAGCTCTGTGACCTTGAACAAGTTAATTTAACTTTTCTAAGCATTGATTGCATCATCTATAAAATGGGGATAGTAGTCATTGTTGTGAAGATTAAATGAGGTGATCCTTGAAAAGTGCTTACCAGGGAATCCTGACACATAATGTGATGTTAATAGATGTAAGCTATTATTGTCATCATCAAGAATAAAATTATGTGCTTGTTGCCAAAATGGGGATAATGATAAAGTTTAGATTTAGCTTTTCAGAGTGTAACAGAACAGGAAGTAGCCATGATGTTATTTAAATGGGATATGGATTGTTAATCTTCCTTGTCTCTAGGCCTTTTCTCTAGCTCTCAGGGTGGGAGAATATGCTCCCCAAGGCAATTCCTTGGCTTGATATGCCTCATAGGGCACTGGCTAATCCCCTAAACAGAACATTTCTAAGGCACGAACTACCTATCCATCACTGAAGACAGTGTAGCAGTTGTTAAATATACATCCTTTATATAAATATCCATCAAAATATTTGTCAAATTTGGAATCAATCTGTTGCTAATTTGGGTAGCAGCTAATTACAGAAATAAGAATATATAATATTTTTAGTGTATTCACCCAACTCCTTATCTTTATCTCAGCAACTGAAAATCTTTTTGATCACATTAGAGACACTTTTAAGAATATACCTAATTATCATGATTTTAAGTTGAACTTGCCCCATTCCCTTGCATACTTGAGGACCACACTGGTGAAATCAATATTTTTTTTTTTTGCACATTATATGGTAATATTACTAAAGTAGAAAAGTACATTGTTATCTTCCTTTAGAAGAAACTCTAATTTTATTAATATATGCAAAAAATTAGACTATGATCCTTAACTTGTCTGTGGTTGCAAAAAGAAAAATGGTGGTCAGCCTTTGTCTTATATGGTATCTTTGTATCATTTGATACTAATGCTATATTTCTTATTTATGCTTTCTTTTTCTGACTGTTCCTCCTCAGATATTTCCTGAGGGCACTTTCTTCCTGATTTTTAAAAATTGTATTTATCTAAGTTTCCATCATTTGTCCTTTCTCTTTTTAATTCCACAAACTTGATGTCATTCACTTATATGGTATCAGTTATCACTTCTATGTGGATGATTTCCCAGTACAATTTTCATTTTTGTTTGTTTTTGTTTTGTTTTGGTGCTGGCAATTGAACTCAGAACCTCTCAGTACAGTTTTCTTGTTCAAACATTTCTCTGGAACTCGAAGTCTCTATCTCTATTCAGATCTTATCCCCAATGAATCCAAACTCATTGTCTTCTGTCTCAAATCAGAACTTCTTTTTATTTTACTCATTTCAGTGGATGGCACTACCATTTTCCAAGTAAAAACTTGGAAACTTTTCAGTAAATCATGCACTGTTGATTCTGACCCTTCCAACTTGATCTCTGCCCTGGTTACAGTGGACCATTTGTTCAGTTCCTCCAGTGCTCCATGCTCTTTTTGCCCGAAATGCTTTCTTTCCCTCCGTGGCCGTCTTCTGTGCTTGTCTGATGCCTACTTACTGCCCAGTATTTAGCTTGGAAGCCCTGCCTGATTGCTGCTTTCCCCCACACCTTACTTGTGTGTTCACAAATGTATTTCAATATGAGTTTTTGTGTTAGTTGCCTCAATTTAATTTTTGTGTAGATTGTGTAATGTTCATATTGTGTCTCCAGCATGTACTCCATTGCCTGGTGCATAGTTTGCAAAAATTCCTTGAGTGAATAAAATTGATTGAGGGTGGATGAAATATCTTTTATAGGGAAGATTTATATAATCAAGTTTTTGGATATCATTAATTTGAGGATTTTACATTTTTGTTATGTGACATTCTACATCCCATACAATGTGAACGTTGTATAAAATGGATGCTTTTCAAACATATTTATAGGGAGATAAAACTATAGTTATCAAAACTACTTAAAATATATTTGCTAAATCAAATGTTATAGTATTTATGTAAAATCTACTTTACCTGCAGTCATTGTGGTTTTGGTTCTTTCTAATTAGCTAAATTTTCCTTTTATTATGTTCAGCATAATAATTGTGATTCCTAATTGGTAGGCAAACTTAGCACACAGATGACTGTTATTTCTTTTTTTTTTTTTTTTTTTGGTACTGGGGATTGAACCCAGGGGCACTCCACCACTGAGTCACATCCCCAGACCTATTTTGTATTTTATTTAGAGACAGGATCTCACTGAGTTGCTTAGGGCCTCCCTAAGTTGCTGAGGCTGGCTTTGAACTCACGATCCTCCTGCCTTAGCCTCCCAAGTGCTGGGATTACAGGCATGCGCCACCACGCCCCGCTATGACTGTTATTTCTTAAGGTGAAGTAGCATTATACTTGAAGTCAGAAACTCTTTGGGATGTAGTTTTACTTGGATCCTGTTCAAGTTTTGTGTATTGATTACTCAACCAATAAATAAGATTTGAGTTGGGATTCTTGTTTTGCAGGAGTGTTGTGTTGGAGATTCACGTGCATTTACTTCTTATATTCTGAAAAGATATAGGAGTTTTGTATAAGTGAACACATATATTGACTTAGAAATGAAATGTTTACTGAATTGAAAAGTATAGTAAGCAAAAATGTGTTCTTACTGAACTAGCTTTCTGTAGTGTGGAAAACCCAACCATTTCATTTAGGATTTTTATCTTCTTTCAGTCCATATGTTCTATTTTTGTCTTGTTTTTCTCACCTTCTGGACTTTTCAAGAACAGTGTTCCCAAGCAGTATATTGATTATTATGTGAGTCTTACTAAACATTTGATGTGGAATTAAAGTTGGAGTGGAATTCAGCATTTTGAAGTGTTTTTTATTTTTATAGGTCCTAGAGATTTAGTCTCACACACAGGTAAAACTGAATGGTTATATACATTTGTGTATATATAATGTTCTTTTTAGTTTAAGAAAAAACTGATCTTGCCTGAGAAATGGAAATAGATAATAATTCACAATCATATAACCAAAGTAGCATATCAAAGTTATATATATTTGACTCTTAAGCTTTTCAAGAAGGAGAGTTTAGACATTTATTTGTACCTACTTTGTGCTAGGCACTTTGGTATATGATAATTCATTCTCATAATAGCTTTGAGAGACAAGTGTTATTACCTTAGTACTGTGGTTCTGTCTCTTAAATACTCCTCAGACATCTCACTTGTTATTTATTCTTACCATCATCAACCTAATTATGGGGTTATTATCTCTGTTATGCCTCCCCGAGTCTGCTTCTGTCCTCATATGCTTTCCAAATGATGTATCTAAAATACAGAGACCATCATGTCATTCTTCTCTTTCAAACATGTTAGTAACTTCCCATTACCTTGGACCCATATTAGAACTCCTTCTCTTAGGCAGTGGAGAGAGCTTTTCCTCTATGGTAATATTTTAAATATATGTAGAGTGATTGCTCAATAATGTTTTATAATAATATGATGAAATTTCTAGATACTTACCTTTTTATATCACTATTTAAAAATGCACTTCAATGTTTCCTTATGACCTCCTTAAATGTGGCACTTGTATAAAGACTTACTACTTTTTATGTACCCTAGCTAGTGCTGAGTACAGAGATTTTTATTTCATAATTTAAGTATTCCTTTGGCTCTTTCTATAATATTGAGCTGTTGGCTCTCTACAACTGCTAGGTCTGTTCCATAGGAATAGCTGCAGTTTTCCTTCATCCTCTATCTGTGCAGTTGAAAGATAAATATATTAGTATCCTAGGGCTACTGTAACAAGCTACTACAAACTGGCCACCTAAAACAGCAGAAGTTTATTGTCTCACAGTCACAGAACTGAAAATCCAGAGTCAAGGTGTGAGCAAGGCAGTGCCCTCTGAAGGCTCTAGAGTACAATCCTTCTTGCCCCTTTTGGCTTCTGGTAGTGGTCAGTAGTCCTAGGAATGCCTTGGTTTGCTGCGTCACTCCAGTCTCTGCCTCTGTCTACATATAGCCTGTGTTTCTGTTTCCAAATCTTCTCTTTCTCTTATAAACATACTCCAGTTATTTGATTTAGAGCCCATCTTAATCCAGTCTGACTTCATCTTAACTGATTACATCTGAGAAAACCCTATTTCCAACTAAGGTTCTGTTTACAGTTACCTGGAGTTAGGAACTGAACATATAATTGGGGGTGGGGGTACAATTCAATTCATTATGAACCTTACTAAATTTTATTAGTGTTATTTCACTATTATGAAAGATTCTATCATCTAATGTATTAGCCATCCTTCCATAAAGTTGGTATTAACTATCAAAATAATATACATTCCTATAGAAAGTATCCAAAATAAATATGATGAGGAATAAAGAAGCACAAAACCCCTGTGCTGCTTTGTTTAGTGACATGTCATTAAATGATTTGTTTCAAGTTGGCTCTGAGCCATTAATCAGTACATTTTAGATGTGACAGTTTCACTAACTATAGATCTATCCTATTCACTTATTCAACAAATTCTTACTGGGTGTCTACAATGTGTCAGGCATTGAACTAGGCTCTAGAGGAGCTTCCTCACGAATCTCCAAGGGCATCAGATTTTGCAGAAATGTATGTACTTTTCTGCTTGTCTTTGCTACCCTGTCAAGATCTCTAAAACTTTAGAATATTGAAATGAACTTGTCATGATTCTCCTCCTCCTCCTCCTCCTCCCCCTCTTTCTTTAGTTTAAACTGAAGGCTAAATTTTTTTTTGTAGGGAATTTTGGCTGTCCCTTTCTCATACATTATTCTTAATTTTCAAGTTTTTCTGACTTTCTTTTTAAAAATTCTTCCAAATTAATCTGATAATTGAGTTGCCTAGCTCCAAAACATAAAAAAGCTTCATAGAGTTACTATCATATTACACACAAGGTGACATATACCTGTAATTCCAGCTACTTGGGAGACTGAGGCAGGAGGACCACAAATTTGAGACCAGCCTGGGAAACTTAGTGAGCCCTATCTCAAAATAAAAAATAAAAATGACTGGGAGAGTACCTTTGGGTCATTCCCCAGTACCAGAAAAAAATTTTTTTTCTCATATACATTTTGGAATTTCTTATTAAACTTATGCTTAGTGTTTTCTCTTCCTTATTATCATAATTGGGATGTGTCTTTCCAGTCTTATCTTTTAATTTTATACATTAAGGCTATTGATTTTTGTGTGCCAAGTTTATAAACTTACTTTACCAAATTTTTTTATAGTCATTTTCCATCTATTCTTTTGGGTTTTCAAGATATATAATTATGTGTCTGTGAATAGAAAATAGTTTTATCCTTTTTTTCTATTCAATTTTTATGTCTCTAATTGCTTTCTTTTTTTAATTGCATTGGCAAATATCTTTAATGATGTTAAATACAGCAGAGAGAGTAGGTGCTCTTTTTTTGCCTTTACCTTTACTAGGAACGCCTCTGGTATTTCTCTCTTAAATAAAATATTCTTCTGAATGGATGTAATATGTTAAAGAACTATCTGTCCATCAAATCCTATTTTATTGTTTTTAAAAATTCTTGTGTGTGTGGTTTTTTTTTTTTTTTTTTTTTTTACCTGAATGCATGTTGAATCAAATTCATTTCCTCCATGTATGGAGACCATAGGATTTCTTCTCTTAACTTTATTAATACCGAAGGTTGAATTTGTAACATTTTACTGAAGACGTTTTGTATTGCTATTAGTAAGTTAGATAGATTCATAGGTTTTTTTGGGGGGAGGTATAACATAGGGATGAATTCTAGTCAGAATCTGGGAACAATGTTTATTTTACACATTATACAAAGTGAGTCTGAAAGTTTTCTTTCCTTACTCTGGAATACAGTAGAATTGGGATTATCCATCGTTAAAGATTGTTAGAATTCCATTCTGAAATAGTCTGGCCTAGTCTTTAACTTCTTTCTGTATTTGTTCTGACATTTGTTCAATCTAGTAATTTTTTGTTTCTACTGGGGTCAAATTTGGTAAGCTTTGTTTCTCTAAAAAATTATGCATTTCATATAAAATTTCAAATATACATAGAATTATGCAGTTCTTAGAAATTAAAAAACTTTGATGTTGATTTTCTCCTTATCATTTCCTTTTTTTTTTTTTTTTTTTTTTAACTGGGGATTGAACTCAGGGGCACTTGGCCACTGAGCCACATCCCCAGTCCTATTTTGTATTTTATTTAGAGACAAGGTCTCACTGAGTTGCTTAGTACCTTGCCCTTGCTGAGGCTGGCTTTGAACTCAAGATCCTCCTGCCTCAGCCTCCTGAACCGCTGGGATTACAGGTGTAATCCACCATGTTCGGCTGTCATTTCTAATGTTGTGTATTTAATGTCACATATTTGTGCTTTCTCTAATGGGCCCCTCCCCTCTTTATTGGGTTAGTTATTGGTTTGTCTGTTTTGTTGATTTCTTTTCCAGGAAGGAGCTGTTTTTTGTTTTTATTTATAATGTCTACTGTGTTTTTTTTTCCTTGGGGGGTAAATTAATTTCAGCTGTTATTATTAAATCCTGATTATTTTTTCTGATTCTTTGTTTTATTATAGTGTTCCTTTTCTAAGTTTTTGAGTTGGCTATTAATTTATTGAAATTTTTATTCATATAGGCATTTCATGCAGTATATTTTTCTTTGATACTTTCTTTGGCGGTAGCCTACAGATTCTAGTAATGTCATGCCTTTATTGTCACTCTTTTCAAGAAATTCTGTGATGAATTTTGCATTTTGCCTTTGACCCAAGAGTTGTTTGAGAGTGTTTAAATTTCCACATGGGAGGACATTTTAAAAATTTTGTTACTGATTTCTAGTTTTATTGCATTATGTTCTGAAGATGCTATATATTGTTTTTATTCTTTAAAACTTGGAGGTTTTCTCTGTTTTAAGATTACTTCAGTTTTTGTGAATGGTCTATGGGTACTTGAAGTTGTAGTCTCCATTATTGATACAATAGTATAGTTTGATCGGTATCCATAATAGATAACTTATTTATGTTGTTCAGCTCTTCTGTACCTTTAATAGTTTAGTTCACTTGATCTTGAAGTGTGAGAGGTCTGTTAAAGTCTTTTTGTTAGTTCCGTGTCCCCTGGCATCTTCTGGGGTGCTGCTTAATGGTAGTGTTTCTCTGTTACTGGGTGCACGAATGTTAGTAACTAATAGTTTCATTGTGAATTGAGCTGTAAGCACTAGGAAGTGGACCTCTTCATATGTGTAATGTTTTTTGATCTGAATTCCACCTTGTCAGAGATCAAGATTATGACCCCTGTTTTTTTTTTTATTTGTGTTTGCCTGATATATCTTTCTCCATCCTTTTATTTTTTAACTCTTTTGAATCTCTTTGTTTTAGGTGTGTCTCTTGTATTCTGCATAGTGTTGGATTTTGCTTTATTAGCCAAACTGAAAATCCTTTTCTTTCAATAGGTGAGTTAAGCCCATTTACATGTATTGATATGATTAATATGTTTGGCCTCAGTTCTATCATACTGTTTTATCTTTATGTCTTTTTTATCTAAGCTCTTTCATTATGCAATGGGTTTAATTTGCTCATTTGTTCTGTTCATTAACTTTATACTAATGCCTTTCTATAATACCATTAGTGCACTTATTTTTTGGACTAGTTGCTTCCTTACATTGAACAATATTGGAGTTAGCTTACATCCTCTTGTCCTTCACCTCTTTCCATCCCAGTCTCTGAAATAAAGTAATGTCCCTTTATTTCCACTTCATACCCGTTAGGCAATCACATCCATATGCATTACTTATTCCCCACACTCCTCCATTTTTACAATTGTATCATGTCTATTGTATGCTCTCTCTTGTAAGCATGGATTAGCTTTCCCTACAATTATGTTTAAAACTCACAACTCATGCTGTTCTCTCTTGCTCTTTTTGGTTGTCTGAATCTCCTTTTCTAATAGATTGCTTAGGAAGGACTCACAAGTTCAACATTCCCTGTATTTTAGCAAATTTATAATGATTTGTTGGCAGTTTTGTACTGGAAGATCAGTTTGGGAAGATATAAAATCCTTGACTTTATATTTCCTTTACTTAAATGTCTTAAATTCATTATATGGTTTTCTTTTGGAATGAAAAGTTGGTGAGAAGTCTGATGACAATTGTAGTTTTTTCTCTTATTTGTGGTTTAATTTTTTTTTTGCCTGGTTGCCCAAATGATTTTTAATTTTTCTTTAAAGTTGCTTTAACTATAATATGATTCAGTGTTGGCTATGCTGAAATGATTGCAGTGTATCCTTCCAATATGTAATTCCAAAAATTTTTTATTATAAATTAAGGAAGTGTTCTGTGTATAAAATAGGAAGTGTTTCTAGGGCAGTGTTCTGGATGTAGTTTCAGTATTTGTTTTGTTCTGTCGTAGACACTCTTCCTTACCATCCCATCATATGTATGCTGCCTCTTTCTTTCTTATCTTCTGCATGGATTTTATTCTAGTGAATGGTTTTTTTAAAAAAATATTTTTAGTTGTAGATGGACATGGTATATTAATTAATTAATTAATCAATCAATTAATTAATATGTGGTGCTGAGGATTGAACCCAGTGCCTCACACATGCTAGGCAAGCACCCTACCATTGAGCTAAAATCCCAGCCCTCTATTGAATAGTTTAAAAATCTTTTAAAAATTTTTCTTTTGTATTTTTTTAGAGCTACTTATACAATTTACCTTTATTAGTCTACATGTGAATTGGCCTACCTATGGTGATTCTATCTGTATATAGAAATATATTTATTTAGCCCTTAAAAATATCAAATATAAATAAAAATAATAACATTCCATTTTTATTTACCTTATTTCTCATAAATGCAACTTATTCATTTATAAGTATGATCATCTGACTCTGTCATTATGTCTTCTAGTATACACATGCCCAAATACCTACATATTAAAATGTTATTTTTCCTCTTTTTGTTAATTATGGAAATAACTACATATAATAAAATTCATTCATTTTTAAGGCACAGTGACTCATTTTGCTAAGTACATATAATCTTGTAGTCATTATCATAATAAATATAGAGAATAGTTGCTTTACCTCAAAAAGAATGCTTGTGATCTTTGCTCTCAATCTCCTCCTTCTTGCCCTAACCCCAGGAAGACATTGATCGTCTTTCTGTCATTATAGTGATGCCTTTCATGGAATTCCATATAAATGGAATCATTCAATATATAGTCTTTCCTGTTTGGTTTTTGTGTTAGTCCACTTTCCATCACTGTGACAAAATACTTGAGATAATCATCTTTTAAGAATGGAAGGTATGTTTTGGCTCATGATTTTAGAGATTTTAGTCCATGGTCACTTGGCCCTGTTATCTTTGGGCCTGTGGCAAGGTGGTATATGAATAGTAGGAATGTGTACTAGAGGAACATGCTCACCTTATGGCAACCAGGAAGCCCAGATGCTCCTATAAGGGCACACCTGCAATTATCTAACTTCTTTCCACTATGCCCCATCTCATAAAGGTTCTGCCTACCCCCATCCCCAATAGCACTACAGTCTGGCAACCAAACCTTTAACACATGGCCTTTGAGTGACATTTATCCAAACTATAGCAGCTTCTATTTAGTACAGGTTTTTTGAGATTAATTTGTTATTGTATTTATTACTACTTTATTCTTTTTTATTGTTATATAGTATTCCATAGCATGTGTATATTATAATTTATTTATCCATTCACCAGTCAACAGATATTTGGGTTGTTTCCAGCTTTTGGCCATTATGAATAATGCTGCTGGGAATATTTGCATACGTATTTCCAAGTGAACATATGTTTTTGTTTCTCTGGGAGTAGAACTGTTTGATAGTATGTATTGAATGTTTAATGTGATAAGGTGTTGCCTACTGTTTTGCCAAGTGACTATAACATTCTGCATGCCCACCTGCGACAAGGAGAGAGCTCCAGTTGTTCCATATCCTCCCCAATGCTTGGTACTCTCATCATCTTAACTTTAGTCATTCTTGTTAGGATGCAGTGGTATCTCACTGTGGTTTTAATTAGTATTTCTCTGTGATGTAGTGATGTTGAACATCTTTTCATGTGCTGATTGACCATTTGTATATCTTCTGTAGGGCAATGTCTGTTCCAAACTTTTGTTCATTTTGTTCCATTTTTGTCTTCTTTTTGTTCAGTTGAAAGAGTTTTTAATATACTGTTAATTTAAGCACGTTGTTTTGAAACATTTTGCTTGCAATCTGTAGTTCCTTAACTATGACTTTTGAAAAGTAACATGTAAATCACATAGTTTATTCTATGGATTTTTAAAAAAATCATTTGTTCTTTCAATATCCTATATAAGAGATCTTTGTCTAACCCAGTGTCTTAAAGATTTTCTCCAAAGTTGTCTTCTAAAAGTTTAATAGTTTTATCTCTAATTTTCAGGTGTATGAACAATTTTGAGTTAGTTTTTATGTATGTTGTGAAGTAAGGTTTGAGGTTTATTATTTCCATATATGAAGTCTATTTATTCTATTTATTCTAGCACCATTTGTTGTAAAAACAATCTTGTCTCTATTGAATTATCTTGGGACCTTTGTGGAAGATCAATCAGGTATATATGTATGGATTTATCTCTGGGTTCTATTCTGTTTATCTATCTATATGTCTCTTTATGTCAAGAATATACTGTCTGAATAAACTCTATTAGTGTATGTCTTCCATGCTTTGTTATTGCTTTTCAAAAGTGCTTTAGCTATTTTAGGTCCTTTGCTGCTCATATAACTTTTTCTTTTTTGGTACTGGGAATTGAACCCAGAGGCACTTGAGCCACACTACCAGCCCCTTTTTATGTTTTATTTAGAGACAGGGTCTCACTAAGTTGCTCTGGGTGGTTTTGAACTGGCAATCTCACTGCCTCACCCTCCCAAGCTGCTGGGATTTTAGGCGTGTGCCACCATGCCAGGCTTGCTTCTCATATAAATTTTAAAATCATTACATCATTTTTTCCTGAAGGAAACTTATTTTCATTGGTCTATTGATCATTTTAGGGAAGATTACTTTCTTTAATCTTAGGACTGACACACACACACACACACACACACACACACTTATTTAGGTCTTAATTCCCGTTGGCAATGATTTTGTTGTTGCTGTATCTTCAATTAAATTTTTTCCTAGGTATTTTTATGAATGGAGTTGAAAAACAACTCCATTCATAAAATTCATTTGATTGTCTAATTATTTGTGGTCAGGATAGATAAAAACAGTTGATTTTTGCATGCTAGTCTTTTATCCTGCACTTCTGTCACCCTTGCTTATTAGGCTGGTAACTTTTTCTTTTTTTAGATTACTTAAAGTCTTCAACATACATCATGTATACATGTATTTTTCCAATCTCTGTGCCTTTTTTTTTTTTTTCTTTTTTTTCTTTTTGGTACTGGGGACTGAACCCAGGGGCACTCCACCACTGAGCCACATCCCCAGCCCTATTTTGTATTTTATTTAGAGACAGGGTCTCACTGAGTCGCTTAGAGCCTCGCTAAGTTGCTGAGTCTGGCTTTGAACTTGCGATCCTCCTGCCTCAGTCTCCCAAGTGCTGGGATTACAGGCTTGCGCCACCATGCCTGGCTCTGTGCCTTTTTATTGTCTTATTTTATTGACTAGGACCTCCAGAATAATGTTAAATAAAAGTGATGTGAGGGTTATTGTTTTCTTTTTCTATGGGGAGGTTTTAAATTTTAAATTCAATTTCTTGAATTGATACAAAGCTATTCAGTTTTTTTGCGGGGGGGGTTCTTAATTTTTTCTTGGGTCATCTGATGGTATGGAGGAAAAACAAACTCAAACTCAGTTTCTCCTAGTATATGCTTATAACATAGAACCTTTCTGTGATCTCAAGAGGTGTTGGGGATATCTCCCCACAGGTAAGCAGTAAGTTAATTCTGCAGTGAATTCCAGCTGGGTGGCCTCTAATTCAGTCCAGTTTGACACTGTGTACTTGGAGAGCTCAAAAGGTTGAGGGCTCTGTCCTTGTTACTGGGTCCCCCACTCACTTCAGTTGCCAACCTTAGGCCCCAGGTTGTTTTACTTGTGCTTCTGGATGACCAACTACACATCAGGGCTCCCACACTCCCTCCTCAGGTTGACTAGTTTGCTTGAACCACACATAGAGCTTGGGGAAATACTTATGTCTATTGGTTTATTATAAAGGTTATACAAAAAATACAGATGAAGCTATGCATAGGACTGAGGTATGGGGGAAGGGCAGGAAGCTCCCCAGAAGCTCCTCTCTCCAGAAGCTCTCTGATTCTTGTCTTTTTGGGTTTTTACGGAGAATTCATTGCGTAAGTGTGATTGAAGCATGAGCAACCATGTAGAACTGTGTTTGGAATGAAAGGATATAATCTAATTCTGGTAGAATGACAGGGAACCCAGCAAGGCCTCTTCCACTTCTTCTTGGTCTCTCGGCAGCCTTCTTGGCCTCTCTTTCTCCTAGATACCGGGCAGGACCCTTCTCAAATGGGGGTTTTAATGATCTACTATTATACAAAGTAGCTTGGAGAATTTCTAAGTGACCAGCTCAAGATAGAAAAGTTGGGGAAGATTAGAGAAATCCTAATCTCTCTGGCCTATCTTGGGGAGAAAAAGGAGCAGGTGAAGAAGGAAATCAGGCGATCAGAGGGAGAGATTTAACTCTCTGAGTCCTGTTCTGAGGCCTGAAGTACCCAACATTATCATGAAAACTTTTACCTTTAGCTCTCTAGCTGTTCCAAAGGAATCAAGGACAAAAGGGCATATACTTTAACTTCATTGGTCTAGTCATTTAGTAAGTAACAAGAGCTGTGGGATAGGAGCCAGAAAGTGTGGATGAAACCCCAAAAATATATCATCCTATCATTGGTTGGTTATGGTTATTTGAATCTTTTGAGGAATTTGTCTGTTTGGCAGATTGTTCAGATGTCTCTTTATTGGCATAAAGTTGTTTGTAATAATCCCTCCCTTATTGTGAAATTTGTTGCTGTGAACTTCCTTTTCTTCTGATATTGGCGATTAATTTGCCTTTTTTTTCTTGATTTATCTGGTTAGAGGTTTATAAATTTTGGAGTCCTCTCTGAGAACCAACATTTGGTTTTGGTGATTTTCTATATCATTTCTGTGTTTTCTATGTTATTGATTTCTGCATTTAGCTATCCTGTTTCCTTCCTTTGGTTTGCTTTGGTTTAATTTGATCTTCTTTGCATAGTATCTTAAAGTGAAAGCTTGTAGTATGGATTTGAGATCTTTCTTCCTTTGTAATATAAAACTAATTTATAGCTATAATTTTTTTTGTAAGTATTGCTTTAACTGCATTCTACAAATTTTGATAGGTTTTACCTTCATTATTGCTTGGTTTGAAACAGTCTCTAACTTCTCTCTGTTTTGGCCCAAAATTTCTTTAGAAGTATGTTGTTTATCTTTCACACATTTGGGGTTTTCCTGGTTATCTTTGGGTTGGATTTCTAACTTGAATCCATTTTTGTCAGAGAACATGTTCTGTGTGTTTTTAATTTTTTGACATTCGTTGAGACTTGTTTTATGTTGCCAAATGTGGTCTATACTGGTTAATACTCCATGTGCAATTGAAAAGAATATGCATTTTACAATTGTTGTTGATATTTTAAAATCTTCTCTGCTTTTACTGATTTTTATCTAGTTTTTCCTATCAGTTGTTGATAAAAGCATATTGCAGTCTTCAGCTATGGTTTTAGAATTTATTTTTTCCTTTAAAGGTATTGATTCCTATTTCATGGGTTTTAAAGCTCTGTGATTGGGTTCATATACATGCTGTTTTTGTTGAATATTCCTTTATTACTATGAAGTATATTCTTTATCTTTGTTAATATATTCTATTTTGAAATCTATTTTTATTTGACATTGATATTGCTATTCCAGCATACTTTTACTTACTGTTTGTATGGTATATATTTTTCCATCCATTTCCTTTCAACTTTTTAAACTTTCCTAACTGGCATCTTAGCCTTTTTTTTTTTTTCATTTCAAAAATAATGGTTACTCTAGCAATTAAAATATACATCCTTATTTTTCACAGTTAACTTGATAATGTACCACTTTATCTAAAAGATAGAAATTTTGGGCTGGAATGTAGCTCAGTGGCAGAGTACTTGCCTAGCATGCACCAAGCCCTAGGTTCAATCTCAAGTACTGCAAAAACACACAAAACAAAACAAAATAAAAGAAATAAAATACAGAAATCTTGCAAATTTATGGGCTCATATATCTATTTTATAATTGTTCTTTGTAATACATCTACATATGTTATAAACTTCATAAGACATTGTTATGACTTTAATTTTAAAGTTATATGACACATCAAGAAATTAAGAGGAAAAGAAAATAGTCTTTTGCTTTTACTTAAGGTATTTACCATTTCTGAGAGACTTCCTTCTTTTATGAAGATTCAGATTTCTATCTGATGTCATTTCTTTTTAGCCCAAAAAACTTCCTTTTGCCTTTTTGTAGTGCAGCTCTGCTTTTGACCAAATTTCTTAGATTTCTTTTATCTGGAAAAGATTTCTTAGATCTCTTTTATTTAATTTCTTAGATTATTAATTATATTATTATTTAATTTCTTAGATTTATTTTGCTTTAATTCTTGAATAATATTTTTGCTGAATGTAAAATTCTGCTTTGACGGTTTTTTTTTTCTTTCAGTACTTCAAAGATGTTAGTCCATCTGGCCTTCATGTTTTTAGAGGGGGAATTCAGCCATTGTCCTATGTTCATGAACTATATACAATTGCTTTTGTCTTGATACTCCTTGTCTTTGACTTTCACCAGTTTAAATAGCATCAGGTAATCTTCTAGGTATTTGTTCTGCTCTGTTTCTTGTTTTGTGCCTTAAAAATGCCTGCCTTTTGTCAAATCTGGGAAATCTTTGGCCATTATTTCTTCAATTTTTTTCCCCTGCTCCATTCTTTCTGTCCTTCCCTTGTGGTATTCTCGTTAAACATACATCTTACTCTCGGATATCATCTAATAGGCCTCTGAAGGTCTATTCATTTTTACCTCCATTACCCCCCCTCCCATTTTTTTAACCTTTGACACTTACTTTTACACTTACTTTGATATCCCATCTAGTGAATTTTTTATTTCAGAAGTTATATTTTTCAGTTCTAGAATTTCCATCTTGTTAGTCTTTCATTGTTTTTGCTTCTCCTATTGAGGCATCCCATTTTTCTGATGAGAGCTTCATGCATTGAAAGTGTCTTTTGTTTTACTTCACTGAGAATTGTTAGAGCAATTGCACTAGCATCCATGTCTGTTAGTGCTGACATCTGCTTCATTTCAGTATTGGACTAGAATGACTTTTTTTTCTTTTGAGAATGTGTTTAATTTTATTTGTTCTTCATTGGATAATTTTGAATCATATACTGGATGTCTTGAGTGTTAAGGTGTGGAGACTTTGGATTCTAATACCCGCCACAGCCAATTACTATGTTTTCTTGATTTCAGTAGGTCATTTTCTTGGTTGGAATTGAAATGCAAGTTCTTGGTCATGCAGTAGCTTCTTACTCTGTTCAGATCTTTCCTCTTAAGCTGGTCTATTTTGTCTGTTTTGCACTTGTATGATTCAGTGGTCAGTCAGAGAGTTAGATATGGAGAGTTTGGGGTCCCCTTTCTGATTTTTGCCTTTTAGAATTTCCCCACTTGCATGAGCATTCAGTTTGCCAACCTTCCTTTTCTAGTTCCCCAGGCTAAAAAGCTTGAGGGTTTTTCTTGTCTGTCCTTACCGTGTGCTCTGCACACTTCATTTAGTGTCTGGCTTAAGTCGCTTGCCTCCCTCCTGCCCCTCCTTTTCTTGGGAGCTTGAACTCCCTATCAGACGGCTTCTGTTCATTCTCCTGTAATTTCAGGTGGCTGTATTTTCATTATATCTGGCTTTTTTAGTTATCTTCTGTGGGGGGAAGAGGGCTCATTGATAGAGGTTTAGTTTAATATAACCAGAAACTGCCTTAGTTCTTTTTAATTTTTAATTTTTCCTTTCCCTGGCTGGGGACGTAGCTCAGTGTAGAATACTTGCCTGGCATGCGTGAGGCCGAGTTCCATTTCTAGAACCATGGAAGTGTGGCAGAGTTTCTCCTTTCTAGGTTTTGTTTTTCTTAAGTATTATCCTTTGCGTTTGCTCATCCTTTTATTTTGATTGATTTAGTTTTAATTTTTAAAATATTTATTTCCTTTCTAGTTCTCTCCAGAAAAATTTTACCTTCCTTTTCAAAATCTTTCTTTTATCTGGTCACTTAACTTCAGTTTTTTTTTTTTTTTGGTAGGTGGACACAATACCTTTATTTTATTTTTGTGTGGTGCTGAGGATCTAATCCAGGGCCTCACACATGCTAGGTGAGTGCTCTACCACTAAGCCACAACCCCAGTCCCTAATTTCAGTATTCTAATAACAAATTTTCAATAATTTCTTAATTTCTTTTAGCTTATTTTGAAATCTAATAAAGACTATGGCCATGCTGTGATTTTTGTTTGTTCGGTGGATATGTCTGCTTCTTATTCTCTTTTTCTTTTTTCCCTAACTTACTTATTTTTTAAATGGATGAAATTTATACATATTTATTGCATATAGTATTTTGTTTTGAAATATGTATACACTGTGTAATGGCTAAATTGAGCTAATTAGCATATACATTACATGTTTTCTGTGGTACTCTTTCTTATGACGGATTTGTATGGGATTTTATTTTATGATTTCTTAAAAATTTTGAATTAACCATTAATGTGTACGATTTGCTTTTGATCATTTTTTAGGAGAAATAAATTTTTCTATAAATTTTAAGAAGGAGCAATATAATGTTAGGGCCCCTCTTCCGTTTACTTATTTACTTATTTTTTTGTAAGGTGTTAAAAAATATGCCCTTATTCTTTTTGAGATATGCTTTCTTTGTTTCCCTTCCCTACTTTATATATACTTTCTTTTTTCTTTTTTATCTAGTGTCCTTACACTGTTTAACCTAGATTCTATTCCTTCTTGGTGCAGCCTTTATTTTGAAGGTAACTTTTGTTTTGCTAGTTTGGACTTTGCTGAGAGTGCTCCATCACTATCAGACTATCACCTGAAGAAGCTCTTTGCTTGACTGCTGTCTGTAGATCAGACCACCAGTTTCCAGTGAGTCCTGTTCACCATTTGGGAGGACTCCTCTCCTGACAACCATTTTCCTTCCTTTTGTGACCTCCTGCAAGGATGCTGATAGCACGTGGGTATGTCTCTGTCCTGAGTTTGTCCCTCCTCTTTATGTGTTTCATGACATAGATATTGTTAGTGAGTCTCTGGTTTTGTTTTCCTCGTTGATCTGTCTAGTTTTAATGGAAGGCAATGGGTTGGCTCAAAACAATGCTGCCAACATTGCCTTTTTCCAGAAATTTCCTCTTTTAGCATATTTTAGCTGACTTGGGTGTTTACACCATTTTAAAAAATGGCAGTTGCCTTTAGAACCAGTCTTATGACGATTTACCCACTGTCAGTTTCTGGGTCAAAATAAAGTCATGGCAGCTCTTTTATTCTGAAAAAAGAGTGATGATCAAACTTGTAAATATGGGAGTCTTGGCATTGTGTTTTTCTTACCCTTCTGGGGCTATGCTTGTTCTTTAATATTTCGAAATTAATTAGTACAATGTTTGGATAACTAAACTATAAAGAAAAGCAAGGGAAGGATGAACAGAAAAATTAGGAAACTTTGTCTACAGCAAGGAAGGGGAATAAAATCTGATATAAGTACAGGTAAGATACAGAAAATGTTCTGTCTACTAATCTGGGTGGTGAATAAGTGGGTGTATATCTATTACCATTTTTGAAAGTAAACACATAATTGTATACTCTCTTTCATATCATGTAGATGTTGTGCTAAATGAAGTCTGGGAAGTTCTGAATTCAACTTTCTTGAGAGCTCCTCTGGGAAGTCAGTGAGCAAGGTCAGGAGTGAGTCCTAGAAAAGGATTCATCCTGCTTGTGGCTTTGGTAGTGCTACAACTGTAAGCTGGGAGACCTCTGGGAAAAATACGGTGGGAGAATGGGTTGCTTTGTATTTTCTGCTGAAGCTCTACATGACCTATCTTTACCTCTTAGAAACAGGTCAAAACAGAACACTTCTTTGGGGGCAAAATGGGCGTCCTCAGATGTTTGAGGATTCTGTGGAGGAGTCAGAACTTCCATTGAACACATAAAAGACACATAAGAATCTGGGCCACACTTGCCTAGACATTCTGCTGTAAAAACACAGTACATTGGGCATGGGGCTCTTGATGATGGGACCTTTCAACATTCTGTCTCTTGAACTCTGCTCCTCCAATCTTGATGGATTGCCCTCTGTGCCTAATACACAACTGAATCTTTCTTCTTCCAGGAGAAAGGCTGCATCAGAATGCACAAATAAACTTGTATTCATGATTTGTAGTTTGCATGAATATAGAATTCTAATTTGGAAATGATTTGTTTTCAGGGTTTTGAAGGCATGGCCTCATGATTGTCTTGCTTCTAGTGTTTGCTTTTGAGGAGGATGAATCCATTTTGGTTCTTGATCTTTCCTAAGTGATGCAAAAATTTTAAAAGTACTAGAAGTATATGGAATCTTTCTTTGTCTCCAGTGCCTGACATTTTGCAATGATGTGCATTATGGTGTGTCTACCTTGTGATGAGCCCTCTTAATGTGCCACTGTCTAAAAATTTCTTAATTGATTTAGTTAATGATTTTAATAGCTCTACTTTTGCTATTGTCTTTTTCTGATATCTCCTGCACTAATCATCTGATTTTGGCTCTTTGTTTTTTGTTTTTTGTTTTTTTTTGGTGTACTTTGGTGAAATTTCTTCACCTGTTTCTTCTAGTCTTTCTGTTGATTATTATTTCTGGGATTTTTTTTTTAAGCATTTTTTTAGGTGTTGATAGATCTTTATTTTATTCATTTATATGTGGTGCTGAGAATTGAACCCAGGGCCTCACACATGCTAGGCAAGTGCTGTACCACTGAGCCACAACCCCAGCCCTGTGGGATTGTTTTTAAAATGCAAGAAATCTTTTTTTTCTCTGTATGTCATTTTCTTTTAGCATGACAACATTCATTCATGGATAGAATGTCCTCTCTTTCTGATATTAGTAACAGTTTTTTTTTTAAGTTTTCTTCTATGTAGAGTTTTCTCTCAGTTGATTTTCTGTTCCTTCTAGTCTGTCTTACATGTTAGAGGCTTTCTTTAGATGTTTGGCTATTCCTTGCTCTCTATTCATAATTAAGGGTTGGGCCAAGAAGCTGACCTAAGCATGTTGGTCAGTCATTTATCAAGGAACCCCTGACATCATTGTCTTTAGATCTGGCCTCTTTGACTGGTCAAGTTCACAGAAGGAAAGATGAAAGAAGAGGTGTCCATTCTCCAGTCTAAAGTTTAGGAGTCTGGCTGATAGGTGTTGGAGGGCAGCTCTGCATTCAGTAGTCACAGTTTGTATAACCAGCAGATCTTGTTGGTTTATGTAGGTTACCCCTATCTTCAAATGTGTATGGTCTCCATTATAGAGTCCCTCTCATGTATATTCTTTTTAGGCAGATTGATCTGCTGAACTGGGGAGAAATGTCCTCTCAGGGATGTCAGGTAAGGAAGAGCATTTATGGTTCTAATTTTTCTTAAACTGTTTTCAGCCATCCCTCCTTTTTTTTCTTTATCAGCACCCTTACCCTTTCCCCCTCTAGTTCCAGAGCTAACTGATGCTGCCAGTTTTGGGCATTTTGAGAATTCTGAGAGGCACACACCTTGATTTTTAGCCTTCCTTGTTGCTGGCCTGGGGAAGATGATTGTTCTGTCCAATCAACTGCCAGTTATGTATTCCAAAATTATGTTGTCACGTGCCTTCTTGCCTGTTCCTTCTTTCTTGTTGTCTTAAAAAATTCCTTTATTTCAGTTGAGTGGCATTTCAGGTGTGCATGGTTTGATTGTCTTCATTTTATAGTCTTAAAACCTCTTCTCCTAGCACTTTTTTTAAGCCTAGCACTTTTTTTTTTTTGTGGTACAGTTAAGGATTGAACCCACCAGAGCCTTGCGCATGCTAGGCAGCCACTCTACTGCTGAGTTACTTCCCTAATCCCGTTCATTTTATTTGAAACAGGGTCTTGCTAAGTTGCCAAAATGGTCTCAAACTCCTCCTTCCCTGGCCTCCCGAGTTGCTGGGATTATAGGTGTGCAATGCCAACCCTGGCTTTCCCATCTTTTGTCTTAATCATCTCTTCTGCAAGGCCTTCTCAGAATACTCTGTGTAAAAAAGATGTTCTCTAACCTTTTTTCCCCCCTCTAAACCCCTTTGTGGATCTTTGAAAAGAACTTGTCCTTTTTGTTCATTTATCATGCTTTCGCATCTGCTGCATGAGCTCAGGGGCTGTGGTTACGTTATGCAGTGTTATGTTCCCAGTATTTGGCAGATAGTTGACTCTCAATAAACATTTGCTGACTGAGTGAAAGTACAAGTTATACATGAACAGCATGAATTTTAAAACTGATAACAAGTTCCTCAGTTTCCTTATCTCCAAAAAACCTTAGGACAGGGGAATAACATCAGCACCCACATCATAGGACTGGTGAAGCTTGCTAAAATCAAAATGGTAAGGTGCTTAGAACAGTGCTTGGCACTTGGTAAACATGACAAAAATGCTGGTTGTATTTTAAGATTGTGCAAAAACAGTCCTCACGGAGATACAGTTTTATATTTAATTGTTCTATTTTGATCAAGTTAAAGAAAATGTGGTGTCATGGACTTAATTGTTCTTTTTTTTAAAACTTTTTTTTATTTGTTCTTATTTGTTGTACATGATAGGAGAATACATTTATACATTTTGATAGATCATACATAAATGGAGTGTAATCTCTCATTTTTCTGATTATACATATTGTAGGATCACATCGGTACTGAATTGTTCTTAAATATTGTGTAGTATGCCCTGAATCATATAGTACATTGGATTTTAGCTCCAAGTTGATCGTGAATTGCCATTGACTTTAGTACTGTTGTAGAATGGAATATTCTTCCACAAGAGAACAGGATCTCATATATTTCCCAGTGGTTGTCCACATAGTCAGATATTTGAAAATAGTGCTGGCTATGATTCTTCTTATTTAAGCAATTCTGGGACATCTATGTCTTAGGGAGTAGAATTTCTTTTCAGCACAATCATTTTCTTTTGAAAGTGAACAACAATGGATGGATGTTTGATAATTCCAGGTATGTCTTCAGTATTGAATGAAGCAAAGATGTAGAAACTTAAAGAATGATTCGTAGCCACCAACCTCTGCGTGTCTCTGAAATTATTTAATTCCCACCAAATTGCTCCTCAGTTCTTCAAAAATCAATGATTTTTATTTTTTGAAGGGGACATGGGGTCTTGCTAAGTTGCCCAGGCTGGCCTCCAACTCATGATTCTGCTGCCTCAGTCCCCTAGGTAACTGGGACTCCAGGCATGTGCTACTGTACCTGGTTTATAATTTCTTTTTTCTTTTCTTTTCTCTTCTTTTATTTTCCCTTCCCTTCCTTCCCCTTCCCTTCCCTCCCCTCCCCTCCCCTCCCCTCCCCTCCCCTCTCCTCTCCTCTCCTCTCCTCTCCTCTCCTCTCCTTTCCTTTTCCTTCCTTCCTTCCTTCCTTCCTTCCTTCCTTCCTTCCTTCCTTCCTACTTTCCTTCCTTCCTTCTTTCTTTCCTTCCTTCCTCCTTCCTTCCTTTCTTCCTTTATAAAGTGAGCACTCAGTGCCATTTAGCAACAAGAGATGAAAGCTTTTCTAGTTTTCATTTGTTAAATCCATTTGTCTAGATTTATACTTTCTGGAGCCGATCAGCAATGCTCTTTTCCCCACTTCCCCCTGCAGTTTCAAATACAGTATTCAGATGTCTTGTCACATGAGAAAATACAATTTTGTGAATCATTCCTTTGATGGGTGGGAGGTGGTGCATAAAATTTAGACTCAAATTCTTTAATTCCATTTATTCTTTATTTATATTTGGTACTAAGAATTGAATTCAGGGGTGCTTTATCACTGAGCTACATCCCAGCATTCCCCTCACACCTTTTTAAAAAATTTGAGACTGGGTCTTGCTAAGTTGCTGAGGCTGGCCTCAACTCTGCCATCCAACCACCTCAGCTTCCCAAGTTGCTGGGATTATAGGTATGTGCCACCATGCCCGGCCAGATTTAATTTAAATTTGATCTGAGGAATCTTCTAAGTAAACTTTAAAAATGTGCTTCTGTGGCCTAACTTGATTGCATCAAAATAGGATAGAGCTCCACCTTCCTTTTCTTTTTTTTAAAAAATTTATTTTATTTTATTTTTTTTGGTTCAGTGTATCCACCTTCCATTTCAAATAATCACTAATATCCCACAAACACTCAGCTCGAAGAAAATTCTCTGCCTTTATCACTTTCTCCATCACACCATGAAATGAATCTGACCTTCAGAATTCCCAGCTGGAGTTTTCCTGACCAATAACACTAGAAACCAGAATAACAAGCTTCTCTTTTTTTTTTTGGAACCAGGATTTGAACTCAGGGACACTCGCCATTGAGCCACATCCCCAGCCCTATTTTGTATTTTGTGGAGACAGGGTCTCATTGAGTTGCTTAGGGCCTTGCTAAGTTGCTGAGGCTGGCTTTGAACTCCCGATCCTCCTGACTCAGCCTCCCAAGTTGCTTGGGCCCGGCAACAAGCTTCTCTTTTGATGTGCATAAATTCTCTCCACTTTCTCCCAAACTTCTTTTTCTAATTGGTGAGTGGTTAAGTCTTACTAATTCATGTGCAAAAGCTAACTGATTTTATGTGCATATATATATTTTAAAATGCTGGGCTGGGGTTATAGCTCAGTTGGTAGAGTGCTTACCTCACAAGCACAAGGCCCTGGGTTCAATCCCCAGCACCGCAAAAAAAAAAAAAAAAAAAAAAAAAAATGCTGAAAATGTACTGTCAATCACAATTAGTTCAAATGTTCCTCTCTGTAGGTGACATCGGAAAGTGGCCTCTGTGACCTTGGGCAAGTTACTTAACCTCTTCTGTAAGCTGTGGTTTTCTCACTGGTAGTATGGGAATAACAATGCAACCATTATTTTTATGTTTACTGATATGCAATGAACATCAGAATTTAGAATTATTATTGTGACTGTTGTGGCCTTCTCAAGGATGAGAATTGCTTCGTATTTATTGTTGATATATTAGCACCTCAAAGTGTCAATCAGTGTCTGATGAATAAGAATGCTGATATCTTTTCCTTTACCTTTGCTGTTTGACTGTTGTTTATTGTCTAAAATTCCCTAGAACTCCTGACATATTGCTTTGCACAAGTCAGATGCTCAAAAGCTTAATTAAATAATGTATGAGGAAGTTCTTTGAAAAATATAAAAGGTATACAGATTTTTGATGATGATGGAGTCAGTTGCCAAAGAACCCCCAGTGTTCTTTGTTGACTTTTCCTGTCTGCTGAAAGTGCCAGGTAAAGCTTGCCACCTGGACCCAAAACTGACTGCAGAATATGTATGTAAGTATATAAATATTTGGAGGAAGTGGAGGAGGCAAGGGGTGGCATTGGACACCCTCTGCACTGTTCTGCTTTCTACCTGTGCACCTTTTCCCATCCCCCTTCATTTGTGTCTTCTGTGAAGTTTTGCTTTCAGTGAGAGGACGACCTTGTTTAACAGAGGATAACATCTTTGATCAAGGGTATGCAGAGAACTCTGCTTCACCACTAGAACTCACAACAATGTTTGGTTTCCCCAGATCTTCATTTCTGAGTATCTTATTATTATCTGCTTATTTATTATTCTTAACAATATAAGGGTGAATATAGAACATGATTTTGGTGCTAGATGGCTGCAGTAGTCTCTGTGTGTGTGTGTGTGTGTGTGTGCACACACAAGCAGGAGTTATACCTGATTTTTCTGAAGTAAAGTCACTGGTGTGTCTTACTTCACAGGTTACTCCATTTTATTTTATTTTTTATTTAAAAAAATTTTTTTTAGTTGTCAATAGACCTTTATTTATTTCTATGCGGTGCTGAGACTCGAACCCAGTGCCTCACACTTGCTAGGCAAGCGCTCTACCACTGAGCCCCAGCCCCAGCCCAGGTTACTCCATTTTAGGGACAGAGAGTATTGGACTGAGAAAGGAAAGGGAAAGGAACCCACATGTAATGGCTGATTCTGGTCATAGTTTATTGTCCACTATGAGCCAGTGTTTGTCCTAAACAGTTGATATATGCCGTATTTTAAATTCCTTATAGCAATGCAGTGAGATAGATATTCTTACCCTCATTTTATAGATTAGGAAATTGAGGCTGAGAGAAGTTCATTACTTTATCCATGATCTCATAGCTAGTAAATAGAAATTCACCCAAATTCAAGTGAAACCTGGGTTTTAGTTTTGGTTGTGACTCTTAATTTTCTACATTACTTGGACTCTTGGTGCCTCCATTTTATCACATGTAAAATGGATTTTTCTCTTTGTGTGTGAAAAGTTGTATTTGTTGAGGGAGAGGTGGGGAGGAGGGTTGACATGACTCTTGCAGTAACTGCATAAATTTACAGATGTATAGTGAAATAAATGATGAAAGGCTTGGAGAAGCTGAACTGTGGGGCTGGGAATGGGAAATACAGAAACCACAAGGCCTGCATTCTGTGTTCTCATGGTCTTCCTTAGGAACCTAAGGTGGGTGGGGGTTATGGCTATGAATCTGGGAGGGTATGAGGAAGGGGTGCATGTGGAATTTGGAAAATACCCTTCACAAATCTTGTCTGGCTTCTGATATTAAGGGATTTATTTGTTAATTTTGTTGGATGTCATAACAGTACTATGATTATAAGCATCTTCATTAGTCAAAGATTATGCTAAAGGTTTTATAAGTGGAATAATATGATGAATAGGGTTTCCTTAAATACTCAAACAAAAAGAGGAAAAATGGAGGGGACAGATAGTTACCACTTAAACTGAGTGATGGGTGCCTTCCAGTCCTTGATCCAACACAGGAAGAGAGCCTAATTCATTCTAAATAGAATAGGGCCTATTTCAGCTGCACCAAGTCCTATGTTTTTTCTACTTTTCCTCCTAAGTTTATTTCCCCAAAGGCCCTTCACAATGATATGCCTCTAAGAAGGGTGTTTCACTTGTACTTGGAGGCACATAGCTGGAATCCTGTCAGGATTGACTGATTGACTCAGAGAATGAGGAATACTTACACGCCTCTGCTCTGCCTACTCTCTGAGCTGGTCAGGGTGAGAGTGGGCTCACATCCTCCTAGGATCTGAAGGCCACACTTTGTTTCCCACAGCTAGGTTCTTAGAGTGGACTTTCTGTTTGCTCTGCTGACTCTTGGAATAGATATTCACCGCTCTCACTCCATCCTTGCAGATGTGATACCATCCTCATCCTTTCAGTCATCTTTCAGCCAGATCAGCTCCACACCCCAAAATGGATAGTGGTGGAATTGGGGGGTTTGGGAAGAAAGTGATACAAGTGGTTCTTGTGATACAATTTGCTGTATCTATAAGTAAGAGGAAGTAGAGAGAACTTAGTGTCCTATCCATGATCTAAAATTAGTCCATGAAAGGAACATAAATTCTAAGCTATTTTGTTATACCAAAAGTCATATGACACATTCATTTATCCATTCAACAAACATTTATTTAGAAATAGACACTTGTTAAATGCTGGGTATGCAAAGATAAAGGAGATATTTCTTTTCTCTTCTTCTTCTTCTTCTTCTTCTTCTTCTTCTTCTTCTTCTTCTTCCTTTCTTTTTCTTTCTTCTTCTTCTTTTTTTTTTTGGTACCTGGGATTGGATCCAGGGGTGCTTAATGGTAATGGCTGAGCCACTTCCCCAGGTCTTTTTATTTTTTATTTTGAGACAGGATCTTTCCAAGTTGCTTAGAGCCTTGCTAAGTTGCTGAGGTTGGCTTTGAACTTGTGATTCTTCCACCTCAGCCTCCCGAGCCACTGGGATTATAGGGGTGTGCCACCATCCTGGGCTAAAGGAGACATTTCTGATAGCCCAGTGGAGGAGACAGCCCTTGAGTTAATGGTTATTCAGTCATAAGTGACATGACAGAGGGAAACTTTGGGTGCTATGAAAGTGCTGAGGAACTTCATCTAATGTAGCTTGTGGCAGGGTAGTAGTTGTAGTTGAGCTTTGAAGAATTCTTAGGAGTTGGTCTGGTAGAGAAGTATACATTGCATTCCTATAGTGTGCATGAAACCAAGGATGAGTAGGAACATTGTGGGTTGGAACTTCTGCAAGTTAGTGTGGTTGAAAGGTGGTGCACATGAAAAAGAGCAGAAGATGAAGCTTGACAGGTAAGCCAGGAGACATTTTTTCTGGGCATCATATGCCAAATTAATTGCTTGGATTCCAACAAATAGCAGATAAAGAAAATATGAATTTTAGAAAGATCACTGTGGATGTCATGCGGAAAAAGAATCCAAAGGGAATAAGTTTGATTATCACAGCAATTAATCTAGGTAAGAAATTGTTTGAACTTGAATTAAACTGATGGTAATTGGATGGAGAAAAGAGTAGATCCTAGAGATGGTTTCTACATAGAATCAGTAGGACTAATAAGTAGAATCTATTAGATAGGAGAGACACAAGCATAGTGGATAAAGACTGATGTGCTGTGGTGCTTAAGGAGGATGTTCAATTTCCTGCTGATCCTCTCATCAAAACAAGAAGTTAAAAAGGTATCAGGTAAATTTGATTACTTGAGTGATTATGATGAATTGCTATGGCAATCCAAATTGAGAAATATGTCCAAATACTTTTTGTTCACATCTGTCATTTCTTAATGAAAGGTTAGACTGAAAATAAGATGACTTAAAAGGGGACAGTGACAGCAAAGCCTTTGAGTCTTAGACTTCATGTAGTGCTATAAGAAATCAATAAAAAGTAAGATGGAATTAGAACATATACTATCAAATTTACATTAATAACCAACATTTGCAAAAAATGTGGGGAAGTACTATTTTAATTTCTCAGTTGGCAAAAACAGAACAGAACAAAACAAACGAGAACCCCTGAGACTCTGAGATATTAAGTGGTTTGCCTGAGGTCACATGTAGCTGTCGGTGGGAAATCATACTCTGTCCAGGGCTCTCTGCAGGGCATCAGGATAACTCTAGGACACATGCCTAATCTGTTAGGATCCACGTCGTGAAAAATGGAATCGCAATGGACAATCTGAAGACAAAAATGACCACTTCAAATGATACTAAAGAACCTATAAACAGCTTTTGAATATGTATCAAGAGAAGTGATTATTTTGGAGTTCTGTTGGAATGAGAGATAGGACATAAATCATGAAAAGGAATATTTACATGTTATACAAGTAAATTTTAACACGTTATTTGTGTAATGCTGTTAGAATTTTGAATAATTTTTTAGGGAGTATTGATAGATCATAAGTTAGTTTACATTTAAATTTTCAATGTATTTCAACCACCATGGTACTGCCAGCCATCTGCTATGTGCCTTGAATTGTGACATATTCTAAGGGAATTACATATGAAATATAAGAGAATTCTGTTTTCAAGGGTCTTAAAATGTTAAGGAACCCGGATTTGCAAACATGAAACTAATTGGGAACCATCCAACATAGCTTGTAATCAGTGACGTATATATATAATGAAGTGACAAAGAGGCCGGTAAGTAGTGCTCCAGAGTCAGAAAAGGGAGATATTGATGGTGCCTCCAGTTGATTAGAAGGCTTCATGAATGATGTGACTCTTAAGACGGGCCTTGAAGAATGAAAAATGATTTGATTTCACGGAGAGGGCTAGTTTCAAGGAAACAAACTAGTTTCTAGACTACATCTAAAAACAATAGAAATAGAATAACTAGTTTATATCGAAAAACAAATAGAAATTTAATCTAATAGTTTTTTTCCTGACTATAGTATTACTTAGTGAGATATTGAAAACAACCTAAATGTCAAACAATACAATAAGGGAAGTATTTCTAATAGAATACTATTAAATGAATAAAAATAAAGAATGTGGAAAAGCATGGCCCACAGCCAATTAAACCATCAGTTCTGCCACTTACTTAGGGCATATTACTTACTGTTTTTGAGCTTTGGTTTATTCAGCTTTAAATGGGAATGATAATACCACATGGAAAAGATATTGTGAGGATTAAAAATAATGTTTATAGAGCATCTTGTACATAATGGATACTCAATAAATGTTATTTTGCATGCTTAATGAGATCTACTCTGCTGGAATGTAAATAGGTACTGTCTTTTTGAAGGGAAGTTTCTCAATTTTCCCCAAAAGCTTTAAAATGAATATTTCCTATTTGACTTGGCAGTTTCATGATTGAAAATTTATTCTAAGAAAATAATTAAAGATATGTGTATATCTTTGAAAAGATATTCTTTACAGCACTGAATAGGATAGTGAAAAATAACCTCAAGTAATAAATAATTGGTGAAATAAATTGTGATTCACTTCAAAAAGAAAATTAAAAAGCAATTAAAATAATGTATAAAGGAATTTGTGATATAGAAATGAAGAAAAACAGATTCTAAAACTATATACAATTTAATCCATTTTTCTAAATGTACAGTTATGCAAAGAAAATGTTAATTATGGTTTGTCTCTGAGTAGTGAGGCTTTAGGTGGTCTTTATATTCTTCATTGTGCTTACCTGAATTTTTTTAATTTGTTGATAATGAGCACAGATAAAACTTAAAAAAATATGAATGGATCACTTTTAAGCATATTTAGTGACATAAGAAAATGTTTAAGATTTAAAGAAAAAGATTCAAAGTAATTTAATCTCTGAATTTGGTTTTGTGATTGTCCTCTCAGGTAGCAAAGCTTCTAAGAAAACGGTGGGGATAGGATGGGGTTAAAGTAGCAGAGAGTAGACATTAGATTTGTGTGTGAACTTATAAAAATCATCACTTTCTTGGTGATGGATGAAAATAATCACTTAGATCCCTTTTGTTGTTTCTTCATTTCATCACAGCTTGGACAGTTGGCTTTCTTGTCTATAAAAAATAAAGTTTAATTGCTGTAAAACCCACTCTTTCTCTCTGACCATTTTCATTTCATCCCTATAAGGGAACTTGGTTCATTCAGTCCTTAGGCCCTGGGGATCTACAGTAGTGATCAAGAAACATGATTCTTGGACCTTTCTGTCCTTTGTTTTTGCATGAGGCAGGGATTGAACTCAGGGTCGCCTAACCACTGAACCAAATCCCCAGTCCCTTTTTCTATTTTATTTAGAAACAGGGTCATGCTGAGTTGAAGGAGCAGATGTTGGCTTTCCACTTGAAATCCTCCTACTTGGGGTTACAGGTGTATGCTATTGCACCTGGCTTCTCTCTGTCCTCTTGAACTGGGCTTTGGAGCTGGGTATCAATTCAGACAGGAAGTCAACAAAGACCTCCCTGAGGAAGCAACATGTAAAGTCAGACCAAATGTGGAGGGATAAGCACTCTAGGCAGAGACATCAGCATGCATTAAGGTTTTCAGTGAAAAACAGCTATGTGTATTTAAAAAAAAAAATGGGTAAGAGCCACTGAATCTGATTCTTGAGATAAACACCAGATTGGTGGGACTGGAACCTTGTATGATACAGGAAGGGTTTGGACTTGGTCCTGAGGGCAGTGGGCAGCCACTGAAGGATTTTAAGCAGAAAGTTATGTGAAGCATTTTATAATTTAAAAGATCTCTGTGACTGTTCTAAGGAGAAGAAACTGGAGAGAGGCAAGAGAGAATGCAAAAGATGAGTTTGGAGGCTTTGGGCATGGGCAGGTGATGGTGCCAAGCAATGGCAGTGAAGATGAAGAACAGAAGACAGTTTGGACGTGTGTTTTGGGATGGTGTGGCAGGGAGTTTGGTGGAGGAGCAGAGGAAATGTAAGGCTGATTTTCAGAACCCTTTGTGTGAGTGACTTGTAGATTATCAAATGATGGAGATGATTTCTTTTTTGGGGGAAGAGAGGATTCAGTGGTGGATATGTTTACTTTGAGTTATCTGTAAGATTACTAGGTGGAGAAACTGAGTACATGTGCATAGGGGATATATATATATATATGTACGTATATGTTATATACTTATTGTTATGATTATCATTATTTAAAAAAAATTTTAGTTACAAATGGACACAATACTTTTATTTTATTTATTTTTAAGTGGTGCTGAGGATCAAACCCATTGCCTCACACATTCTAGGCAAGTGCTCTACCACTGAGCCACAACCACAGTCCTTCATTATTGCTATTTTTAAAGAGTTTCTGGCCCTCAGGTAATACTGACAGCCATATGGATGTATGAGGTTGGCCACAGAAAGGACATCCAGATAGAAGAACAGAGAGTCTAGGGTTGAGTCCTGATGAATTCTGACATTTGAACTTCAAGAAGAGGAGGAGATGGCAAAGCACTTTGAGAGGGATGCCTTAGAGATGTGTTCCAGAGGAGGAAGCCCAGGAATGTGATGTCAGGGAAGCCAAGGGGAGATATTCCAAGAAGGAGGAACTGACTGGAATGTGCCGAAAGGTCTGTTCATGTGATGGACTAAGAAGGACCCATTGGATTTGGAAATCTGGTGGCACTAGATGTTTACTGGAAAAACAGACTCAGTGCAGTGATGGAAGCAGAAGCCAGACTGGAGAGAATGGGAGAAAGGAAGAGTAGTGAAAGAGATGAGGATGTGTGCTCTATTCCTAAGAATCTCTGAAGGTAGACACCAGTAGCTGGGGGCAACTGGCTGGGAAGGGGAGGGGTTTCTTTTGTTTTTACCTTTGATTGGGGATATTCTATGGTTTGCTTAAATGCTGATGGCAATGATTTAGTAAAGCGAGAGAGATTTATGTTGTGGAAGGAATGACTGATGGAGGGAGAGCTCATGGAGAGCTGATGGATTGGTATTTGATAAGAAAAGGAAAGAAGGAGATGTAAGTAGGTTTTTGATACCTTCTGTATGTCAAATATTACTAAGTACCATGCTAAATGATTTGCTAAATAAGCTGATACACTATTTACAATAACCTTGTAAAGTTGGTATGATTATGCCTATTTTATAGAGGAGGAAACTGAGGTTAATTGGAGATAAAGCCAAGGTCTTAATTCAGAACTTTTGATTTTAGAGCTCATGCTCTTAACTCTTATAGCATTTCCTCTGTGATGATGAATTCGTTTGCTCTTGCAGCCATAGAAGTATCATTTAAAGTGAAATTTATTCTCTCACTGTTCTGGAGGGTTGCAGTTCAAGATCAAGGTGTTGGCAGGTTTGGTTTCTCCTGAGGCCCCTCTCCTTGGCTCGCAGATAGTCACCTTCTTCTTGTCCTCACTTGGCCTTTCCTCTGTGCTCCTGCATTCCCTGTGCCTCCTGTATGTCCTAATCTTTTCTTACAAGAACACCAGGCAGACTGAATTAGGGCACACCGCCGTAACAGCTTCATTTTAACTTAGTCACTTCTTTAAAGGCTTATCTCCAAATGCAGTCACATTTTCAGGTTAGGGTTTCAGCATATGAATTTTCAGGGAATGTAATTCAGTCCATAACAGATGACTTCTTAAAGTGTGAGGAAAGGGATGGCCCTCGGGAGTCCTGAAGAGTATGTAACTCTAATTAGAGAGAGTGGAAGTTTGCTAGAGAGATGTAGCCTTAGAATCCGTTGAGGTTGGAGATCATTTGCATATACCTATCTTGCCCAACTATCTGGGTCTCTACAGCAAAAGTCAGTGTATGTATGGAGTGAAGAACAAGATGTCTGTGCTCTGAGGAGGCTGCTGGGTGCACACAGGCTTTATTAACCAGACAAATCACTGACCACCTTTTGTCTGTGAGGTTAAAATGCAAATGAGTTTTACTCACATCCTCAGCACAATTACAAGTTACTGTTTGTCAAGGACCTTTCTGGATGTTCTCAAATAGTTTAAAATGGGAAGATTGAATCTTCACCAATACACAGATTAACTGGAACATTTTTCCCAACTTGTTCTATCAGCTGTCTTTTGTTGTTACTATTTTATTCTTTCTCTCCTCTTTTCTTTCTTCCTTTTCCCCCACTTTCATTCATCAATAATTTATTGAGTACCTAATAGGTGTTTGGCACTAAGGTTAAATAGTCCACAATCCACTGTACATTTATGTAGGTATATGTACATACACACTGCACACACACACACACACACACACACACACACATGCACATATGTATCTAAGTGACAAGTGTTTTATTAAAGTGTTAGTGAATCCTATGAATATATTGAATACCTACTAAGTGCCAGACAGTGTGTTAGGCATGGGATCCAGGCCTGAGTAAGATATAGTTGCTGCCTTCAAGAAATTTTACAACCTGGTATAGAAAGGAAACAGGAAAGTGAAAGAAGATAGTACCATGTGAGTTTGTAAGATATTAAAAGATCTCAAAGAAGACAGTGACTCTAGTTTGCTTTCTCATGCATGGTTGGATACCCATTCAAAGGAGCTGTTACTGCTTTAATAAAAGGAACTATAAAAAGAACATTCACTTCACAAACATTTTTGAGTGCTTGCATTTGTTGTAGAGTGACAGTTGTAGCTTGAATTATGAGCAATCATTGAGTTGGGGGATCTATGGCTTTTCTCATCTTTTGAGCTCATTGTCCATACCCTGCACTATCAACTCCTTTTTTAGGTGATGGACTGATTAATGGTGTACCTGAAACACTCTACAGAAGCCTGCTAAGTATTAATACTTGAGAAAAACCACAGTAACAAAGCATTATTGTGATAGTGGGTGAGCAGAGAGCATATGCTCAGATACTTGGAACTTAGAACTGTGTGTTAGCATGGGATTCCTTGTACTGTGATTTTAAAAACTACGATGAACAGCAGATTAAAAGTACTGAGAAGAAGTTAGTTTGCAGATTATGTAACTGATATATTTTTGAGTATCACCTACTTGTACCTTACCTCAGGAAAATAAGTTGTTTACAACCAAACACTTATGGGGTTAATTAAGACAGTGGACATTAAACGTGTTGCTTGCTTTGAGTTGATGTGCTGTACAAACTCAAAATATTATTGTCTGTAGTTTCAACATTTCTCTGGGAGAATTCTAACCATATTATAGAAATAGTTCAGGAAGTAGAAGGGAGAAAAACAAGTCTGATGAATGGTATATGTAGATTAGGTTCAATGATTAACTTAATACTGCTGAAAATTGCTTTGATGTCATGCAATGACCATTGACTGTGCATGTTGACTTCATTTCACACTTGTATTCTAGATAGTGTCATAGTGGAAAGAGCACTAGACTGGGAACCAGGAAAGTTAAGAGATAGTCTAGTTCTGCCATTTCCCCTTGTGTGTCTCATTTCCTGGTCTTTAAAATGAAGTGGTTGTGGGAAATGGCCTCTGATGTTCTCCCAGTTCTGATTTTATTGTTCCGTGATTCTACACCCCCTGCCTATCAAAAGCATTTTGACTTTCTTTAAGTTGCTTAAGACAGCATTTCAGTTAGAATGCATCCAGCTTATTTCCATGGGCTATTGGGAACAGCGAGGCCTTGCTTCTCCAGGACTTGATATATCTTCTGTTAACCGCTGACAGTGAGCCATACCACCTAAAAGGCTCCCTTGGTAGCCTTAAAGATTGAAAGGACAAATGGACAGTATTGAGAACTCTGTGGAAGAGGAGACCAGAGAGACGTTGATCATCATGGCTCCTTGGAATTTGCAAAGAGGAATGACTAGAACTGGGCCATTCACTACAGCCAGGTCAAAGGTCAGGTCAGGAATGTGGACAATGCTGGTGACTCCAGGTAGGTCTAGGAGGGTAAAAAAATCTATTTAGTCCCTCCTGAATCTTGAGAAGATCTGGGCAGCCAAGCTCAGAAAGCTATTAGGAAGTCTCCTAATTTATGAAATTCTTTGGAAGAAAAGTATGACGTTTACTTTTTATATCTTTATTACTGCACAATCATTATATTCTTACTTAATACTCACCAAACAGACCTACCCTTAACATTAACTAAACATGCTTTCATGGTCACTTATTGAATTAAAAGTCTGATTTCAATTGATGCCATTATATAATAGACTCCCTATTTTTTTGAAAGGATTTTTAGAGTGTTGCTGAAAGACCTTCAAGTTTTTTCCTTCAATTTTAGTAAAGCAATATTAAATTTAACTCTCTGGTGACAGAGATTTATATCTATTATTATTTTTGAAATAACAGTCTAATTTGGGGGTAATTAGAACCTGACTAGTATTGCTTTTCTTAGTGATTAAATAAAGGAATGGATAATTTGTGAATAGGATATTAAATTAGGTAACTAAAATAATTTTATGTGCTGAATACAATAATAAGAAATTAAAAGTCTTTTGCAATTGTTATGGCATGGAATTTCAGTAAAAATTCACAAATATGTCCCATAAAATGCTGATTAAATTAATAACTATGCCTAATACATATTACAAGATGATTCTTCTTCTTCTTCTTCTTCTTTTTTTTTTTTTTTTGCTTTTTTTTAGTTTCTTTCCAAATTCGGTACTTTCAGGAATATCATAACCGGGTTCTTCACAACATTTATCCTGTGCCATCAGGAACAGATATTGCAAACACCCTGAAATACTTTTCTCAGACCTTGTTAAGGTAAGCCTTAAAATAGCCTCTACTTTGAGAGAATTATTAGGTAGTACTGCTGAATTTATTGGGACCTAAATTTCTATTAAACTGAAAGTTTTGAAGGACATTAAATTTTCTAGCGCTCTGCCAGAAGAGTCTGGACGCCAGTTCTCTGGGTGTATATAGCAGATCAGATCCCAGGCCTAACTGGAAAAATGGGTTGCCTGGCTATTGCCTGCTTTCCTCAGTTGAATGATTTGTCAATAGATAGATAAATGATAAAGGTTCTATCTTTGGCACTAAGACAGTGTGGGATTAAAAGGAATGCTTATATGCTTAACATCAAGAATAGGGAACACTTTTGGTCTAAAAATCAGAAGTATGTAGCACTTTAGGCTTATCACTAGTGTTTCCTACTTCCCAATATTATCGAACATATGGTAATAACAGTTATTTTTAAATCTGTGTAACACTTCAAGTGTTTACCATACTTTACTATGGATAACAGAAATTCTGTGGAGTTAAAAGAAACAAAAACATAGGAGCTCTTTTGGTACTTTTACTGCAAGGTTGAACCCAAGAGGCCTTTTGACTTTACACTTCTCATTAGAAGAAGTGAACAAGGGTGATTTTTCAAGCAAAGGCTCAGTTTTGGGGAAATAACATCAAAGAAGTCAGAACACCCCACTTTCCAATTAAATTCCAAGCCTTGGTCTCTTCCATCACCATTGTCTTCTCCCTTCAAATCTGATTTTCAAAACATACAACTTGATTTGCTACCATCTTTCTCTTCTAGCTATAAAACAGCAGAAGTCTTGCAAGTTACTTGGGAAAGAACACAAATTGGAATGATTGTAATGGCACTGGAGTTTGCAGTGGCTTTGCTGTGGGCAGACAGGTTGCGTGGAAAGAAAGTGCATGAGATCAAGTCAGCCACTAGTCTTCTGCAGCTCCTGTGTCTCTGTTCTCCTTATTCTTTAGAGTATCTTTTCATCTTTAGAACCCTTAGTATTGCTGTTCTAGATTCAAGGGATTCTCTTCATCAAATGCATAGATGTCAGATTAGTATAGTAAGTTTAGGACCCTGTTATAGGACATTTCCCTTCTTTTCAAATTGCAGTGTATAATTTGTTTTCATAGTAATAATCAGATAAATTTAAGAATCAAGGTATCCGATTCTATTCTTTTGAATTCTCCTTTTTGTCTTTGGTATTGGAGTCCTCAATGGGAAACACTTTTCCTTTATCACAAATTCTGAAAGTCTAAGTGAGAGACACTTTACAGTAGGAAGCATTGTGAATTCCATTTGCAAGGAAACTGTGTACCCTAGTTAGCACTTCAGAGCTTGCTGCTTAGGTCTTAGTAACTATGCCCAAAATTTAAATTTAGTGTATTGAAGTCATGTTTGCAAGACATGAAAATTCCATTTTCTTAAGCAATCAATCATTGGAATATGATCATAGGTGGTAGCATTTTAGGGTGAAGCTGCTTGAAGTAGCTTGATAGAGATTCTGTGCAATTGAAATGAGTCCATTTTCAAAGGGAGACAGCATTAATAACTACTCCTAATGGTAATAATAGCAATAGCTATCATTATCATAGCAATATTGTATTATAATAGTAATTGAATATGTTAAGCACTATTCTATGCACATTAAATGTATCATCCTGTTCATAATGAGAATTGTTATACCCATCTTGGAGATAATGAAACTAAGATACAGAGTGGTTAGATAAGTTCCTCAAAGTTATTTGTCTAATATATGTTCGAAATAGAATTTGACATTGGTGGTCCTCATCCACAGCCCCCCACTCTCAACAGTTCGGCCGTACTGCTCTTTCTTAGTGCCACTCTTTAATTATAGTATTGGGACACCTCTTTTAGTAAAAACTTGATTTGGCTTTTGGGAATACCAGAATCCATTATGAGTGCATAGAATATTTTGACTCTCTTTGAGATAAAGGAAGAAAGGGCATGCTTAGCACAAAGCTTCACCACCTTTTTCAAAGTTAAACAGTTGTATCTGAAGCGATGTGGATAATGTTTCTATTCCCACGTGCTTCATTTCTACTTTCCACTGATTCTTCCTAGAGGTTCCCTAAACTCTACTTGGGAAAGGGAGTCTTGTGTGGTATTTAGCTTGCTAACTATTGTGCCTAGAGTGGTGTTCAGCCCATAGAAGGAGATTAGTAAGCATTTGTTGAATTGAATTGACTTCGATCCAAATTTCATGCAGTGCAGGAACCTTCTTAGGGCACTAATTGAATCCAGTAGTAAACTGAGGTCCTGAGTAAAATTATATCTGAGTGCTGAGTTGTGCTCATTTTAACTTAGCAGGGACCTAAGTTTGGCAGAGGCACATGACTTACACACAACTTGAGAGTCTAGTTTTTTTATTTGCTTTTATCAGAGACAACTATGAAAATCATGTAGTTTTATCCCTTTACTGCTATAGAGCATTCTGCTCATTTCATATTAGAAGCATTCTGTGGTCATATTTTAGACATCTAAGGTCTTTAAAGATCCTGCTTTTAAGCTGGCAGAACATTAAAGGATCCCAGTCTTCTATTGCAAACATTCTCTTGGAATTCCTTTTCTCAGCTCTCTCTTCTAATGCTGTTCAAGGTGTTAGCATGTAAATTAAAAAAAAAAAAATCGTTACATTTGGGGAAAGATACTTGCTGCTAAATCTTTAGAAAAAATTTAATATGTTTTTAAATGAGATTCTAGTCTCAGCCCAAAAATCTTAATTGAATAGTAATTTCTAATTGCTTATGAAGAATATATCCATATATCTATATATCATGGCATAATCAAGTAAATTTTGTTTAGAGCATAGATACAACTCAAATGTGAAAATTCACAATTGTATAGAAAGTTTATTTGACACATAACTTTCTTTGCTATAAATACCTCAGGGTGATTTGTCCTCTTTCCCCACCCCTCCAGAGGCCCCTCTTCTCTTGCCTTATCTTGATCATGGAAGCCAGCTTGAGAAGGGGACCTCAGGAGGAAAAGGGAAGGTGGAAAGTCGACTGCTGGGTCGAACTCTTCTGAGCAGGGCATCTTAATATTCTTTTTGGTTGGGTGTGTAGACCTCTGGGAAAGAATTTCAGATGGGGAAGATGGTTTGATCTTCCCCAAGTAGACAATTTGGTTGGGGAAATAAGTTTTTTTTTTCTCTGAATAAACTTCACAAAACATCATAAAATCACAATGCATTGTACATTTATTCATGAGCCCTTCTTAAGTTTTTCCACAAATGAAAACATTTCCTTACATTGAGACATGAATGTAATTTAAAACTGGTTTCATGGATAACTCATTTTCCGCCATTTTTTCTCAACCTCACCTATTTATTAAACCAAAAAGCAGTGAGTGAGAGCTTTACTGTTTCAATGCAGACATTCTTCCCTCCCTGCATGTAGGAGGCTGTTGTTGCTATCATTTGGGAACCCCACATATACAGGAAGGGAAAAATATCAAAGTAGAGCCTCCAAATTTGATTTGATGAATGCTTGTTAAATTATTTCAAACTTTGGAAAAATAGTAAGGTCTATTCGAAAAAATGTGTTCTATTTCCCCCACCAAGGAGAATTTTGATAAGAGTACTGAACTTAATTTAAAAGAAGGTTTAAATATCATTAATTCATGATATTCAGCTATTTTTATACTCAAAGGCAAGATGTTGCTCTTGTTATATCACTTTGGTAAGATCCACATCTTGTAATTTTGAAAAGAGGCTGATGGTTGGCCAATTTAGGGCTAAAGTTTGGAAAATAATTTACTGACATATCCATTGTGATTCAAAAGGGATTTTCAGTGGGATAGACTCCTACAATATTAAAATAAATTTTTGGTGACTGGGCTTGTCAAGAATATGACACTTAAAGGTGGCACTCTTATAGTACTTGAGTTATTTGAAAAAAGTATGAAATCTGATGGAAAATCTGATGGCATTTATAATAGATGTAGGCAGGCAGTGGTAACTGGAATGTTGATATTATCCTATTGTAAAGTATAAGCTTACAAAGTCAAATACATCACACATTAACAAGCTAAATTAAATTCATTTAAAAGCAAAAAAAAATTTACACCAAATCTTATTTATTGCTAAGAAATATTACATAACTATTCTGAAATTATTTTTATTATCAATTGTTTTTCCCTGGACATTGGGTAACAGAAGACAAAGGAAATTGAGGTAAATTAGGCACATGGAAAATAAAAAGCATGTAGCCATTTTTCTTACATTGTAACTTTTTTTTGTGCTAATAATAAATAAAAATTAATGTAAACATGACATAGCAAGCATGCTTGACACTAACCAATTCTTCACATCACTGTAAAACTATAGATGTGATATCTAACTAAAAACTTAGCAATGTTTAATGCACATAGAATAAATGTAAAGTAAGGTTATTTTATGTAATGAAACATTTATAAATTGTTATGTTTTGACTAACATATAAGTGAACTACAGAAAAGCACATCGTAAGTGCTGCAGATATTATCATTATAATGCATAGCTATTATCTTTAATGATAAATAGTATAATTTAAAAAACCTAAACATTTGGCTAAGCATTAATTTCTTTTATTTTTAAATTAACAACTTTTCTGCTTTCTTGCTTTAACTAAAATGTTTTTATTTTAAAATTAAGGCTAAAAGAAAAACCATTTTAGAAGTTATTTTTATTCCCATTAAACTTTTTTTTAACTTTCTAAATTATCTTTCCTTTAGTTTTTAGAGAGTTTTGTTGAATAATAACGTAAGTAGAAGTAGTAACGTGAGATCTTATTGTATGATGTGCAGCTACATGACAGAAACTGCTTGCTTAGTCTTTAGAATTGTGAAGGTAATTATTTAATAAGCCAGTGTTTGTATTCATAAAATAAAATGTTTCCTCCCCAACATGCAAAGTTAAAAAAGCACACACATAAATAACCATTATCATTAGTTCACAAACATATGCTATGGACCATCTACTATATATTATTTTATAGCTTTTCCAATGTAGTTTAGCTAACATTTTAGAAATATGTATTATTTCTAAATTCATATGCCTGTTTAAACTTCATTATCTCAAATGATACTGACAGAATGTCATGAAACAGTATCATAATATACATATAGACATTATTTTGGTGCAATAAACATGTGATTTTTAAGATTTTCTTAATAAACACACATGTTTATTCTTTGCTAAAACATGTTTCTGCAAGTGCCATACCTATATTTTGCAAGTTTCTATTTACTTGGTTCAGACGGTCTTGCTGAAAACTTCTTTTCTTTGAGCGCTCCTTGTAATTAGGAATAAGAGCCCTTCCTGATTAGATAAAGCCATTGCTTTCACTTCCAGGAAACCTCTCCTTCACCAAATTGACAAACTGTAAAACATGGGTTTGGCACTGAAACATGCATTTTTATATTTTTGCTCCTTATTAACCAGATAACACATGAGATGCAATGAAACTTCCACAAAGTAAACCTGTGTTATTGGTACCTCTGAGCAAAGCTGTGTGACCAGTACTAGATTTGTAGACCCTGCTGGTGTGGCAATTGCATCTTATGTGGGATGTATCTGGTGTTTTATTATTTGTTTTAGAGTGTCATTTCAATGTAATGTGCTGTTCTTTGTGTCTTTGTTGTCTCTTTTTTTTCTTTGTCCCCCCAACAGCATTTTGTCCCGCACAGGGAAGAAGGAAAACCAAGATGCCTCCAATTTGACAGTGCCCATGACCATGTGTCTTTTTCCTGTGCCATTCCCACTCACCCCATCTCTAAGACCGCAGGTCAGTTCCATCAACCCTACTGTTACTCGCTCCCTCCTTTACAGCGTCCTGCGAGATGCTCCTTCAGAACGCGGCCCGCAAAGTCGTGATGCTCAGTTGTCAGACTACCCTTCTTTGGACTACCAAGGCCTCTACGTGACTTTGGTGACTCTCCTGGATCTAGTTCCTTTACTACAGCATGGCCAACATGGTGAGCATTTAATTGAAACCTTTGGAAATGTACATGTATGTTCATGAATATGTATGATGCTTAGCAAGGGGCATGGAGACTTTGTTATTGTTGTAAATCACTTGAAAGGGCTTTGTGTGGACTACAGCCTTTCTTACAATGAAGCTTAATTATGGTGTTTCCCATCCTATCCTTTTACACTGTTGTACTGCTCAGGGATGTTACCCAGTGGCTGGTGTTGAGGGCAGAGGGGCCAGAGCCAGGAGGAAGACTATAATAAGAGGCTCTCTCTTCTCCCTTGATCAGCTTATCAAGGGAGGACTCAAATGAGGACTTATGTTGAAATCATGATTGGGACCTAAGATTTTAAAACTTGCCCTTGAGAATATGTAAACAATGGAGCTTAAAGAGCAGAATCTAGCTACTGATTGACTTTGTGAGTTTTGGAGGCAAATCACAAACTCTGTCTGGTACCCATTTTTCCTGACTCTCAAGTCAGGGGGTTAGATAAAATGAACTCGCTAAGAATTTCCAAATTTACCCAACAGCCAATGATTATTACAAAATGCTGTAAAATGTTACAGTACACAGTGTTAGTGGTGCTTTAGAATAGAAGCCAGAGAGCATGCTTCCTTTCTTATCGTGTCTCTCTTTCTTTGTGTCTTCAGTGGATTTCATTATATTGCTTGCTACTAAATTCTTCTAATCCACAAAAGGAAGTACAGTAATATCTACTGCTAACTATCCAATATCTATTTGGGAGAATCAAATGGAAAACCATACAGTAAGAAAAGAGATTTTTGCAGAAACTGGGCTTTAAAATGTTAGTTGTCTTAACCTTCAAATGCTGAAATTTGGTCCCTGGAAATATGATAACCAAAGTTTCACTGTACAGAAAAGCTGGAGTCTTGAGAAACTGGTGGGTATTGGGAGTTATTTTGCCTTTTAATTATAGGTAATTCTCTTAAGAGAATCCTTAATGGTTTATTTAGTATGGTGTATCCCTGATTTAAAAAATTTAACATCTTCTTTCATAAAGATGATGAAGAAATGATCGTTGAATTTGTTTTTTTTATATTTATAATTCTGCATTATAGTAAATATAAAAAGTGTAGAAGTTTGTAAAGTTGCTTATTATGTACTTTTGTGGCTGTCTGAAGCCTTGCCTCTTTTACTGTGATCCTTTCCCAGCTTAGAATCTTAGTAAGATTAGTCTGGACATCAGACTGTCAGAGCTTACCATGGTGGTGAGCTAATTACTCCCTCTCCTTTGTGGTACCCAGTCCTGAACTCACCATGGACCTGTCTGATACTATCCACTGGGTTTGGGCAGCTGCCCTTTTTCTTCAAAGTCCCTTGATTAAGAAAAATGAATTCAGTTTGGTAAATTGCAACCCATACAATTGCAATTAATGTGTGAATCATGATAATTTCAGGGGAGATGTTTTATATTTTTGCTTTTATATCTATAAATGTTTTGTGACTTTCTCTCTATTGTTATCTATAGCGTTCTTATTCTGCATGTTAGAACTTAGAAAACATTTACTAGTTCATTCTAGTGAATGGTTCAGAGAAACAAGGCAGTTCTGGTTCTCTGAGTGTGGTCTGAAGAGTCTTGGAATCACCGAGGGAGTTTGGGACATGGAGTTCTTGATAAGAGTCATTGAGGGATGGGTCCTGAGACCTTCCCTTTCAGCCAGCTTCCTGTGGATACTACTTTTGCACACTGAGATGAGAGCCCTGCACTGTGGTAGAGGTTGTGTCCTCTCTCTGGGTCTGGGGGGCCTGTAGGGAAAAGCGTTAGGTAGTACTTTTGTAACATTAAGCTATTAAGTCTCAGGGGATCTTGGGCAATTGCTTCCTCTCTCCAGATCTCAGTTTCCTTGTATGAAAAATACTCCAGGTGGATTCCCAGACCGCTTTGGGTGCTACCATTCTGCACTTTAGCTAAAGGGCTCAGTGGAAAGCAACTGAGGTTGTCTTTTATGGTAGTCTCAGGTAACTCTTAGGAAAACACATGTGAATTTTCCATTTCATTGATTTGAGCCCAGAGTTGACTGACCCTGGCTCCCCAGTGTGCAATGCGGCCATGTTCTCTCCATTGTTGGTTGATAGGCCTGCTGAGATGGCATAGTAATTCTAATGATAATCAGAAATGACATTCAGGATCAAAATGACACTAAGGAGGTAAATCTGCAAAATGGGCAAGAATCTAATACTTTACTATTACTATGAATGCAAAAATGATCTGTCTTAATTGTCAAATCTTGGCTGATGGCCTGCATTTTGGGAGGTCCAGAAATATGTACATTTAGTGTAATGGAATTCGGTCTACATGCATTTTAAAGCTAAATAGTTGTGGTTTTACTAATGTCCCCTATTTTTACTTCTTGTGCAGGTAATAATAATAGTAACTATTAACATTAATAGTAACAGCTCATATTTGTGGGTTGCACATTATGTGCTGTGCTAAGCTCTTTACATTTATCACATTTAAAACTCCTAACAATCCTAATGAAGTGAGGTAGGTATTGTTACTATCCCCTTTTTAAAACTTTGATGTTATTATTAGGAGACACTTACTTCGATGATAACTAATGAATAACTATACAGGATCACATGATGCAGCTTAAAACTTCCTTTCTTTGGTGCACACTGAATTTGTTACTCTGTGGAGGTTAAAAATTATCTCATGGGAAAATGGGTTCTACTGTCATGTATAATTAAAAAGAACCAATAAAAAAATTATCTCATGGGGTTGGGGGGTATAGCTCAGTAGTAGAGCACTTACCTAGCACATGTGAGGCACTGAGTTTAGTCCCTAGCACCACCTAAAATAAATAAATAAATAAATAAATAAATAAATAAAATAAAGATTTAAAAAAATTATCTCATTGCCCAATATTCCATATGTGAATCACTGTGGCTTTGGTTAGTGGAGCAGAAATTAGCCTGGCGTTATCTCTAGTCCTGCCCTTAACCTTTTAAAAACTTCTAGTGGGCAAATAATCTAACATCTCTGTGCTTCAGTTATCTTGTGTAAAAATGAGTGGAGATAAGAATGCTGGAGGAATTCAGAAACCATTTTATGTTGGAAAGTACTTTGAATTTATGAGATCAAAAAATGATATGAATACTAAGAATTACTGATGATTGATATAGGAAAAAACTCATGTGATAGATATTTATATTTCTTAATATAATCACTCATCAGTCAATTATTGACCAACTCTCATACACATAGCACACTATACTAAGCAATATGTTTCAGAACTCTTGATAGGAAGGAAACAATAGTTGCTTATAATTTAGACCAACTCCTTAAAACTTAAGATGTAAAATTAGTATATTTTGTTAATGGCAAAATTTCAGTGACTGATTACTCAATTTTGTTTTGTAGATCTTGGACAGTCAATATTTTATACAACTACATGTTTGCTACCCTTTCTCAATGATGATATTCTGAGTACTTTGCCCTACACGATGATCTCAACGTTAGCTACCTTTCCTCCATTTCTGCACAAGGATATTATTGAATATCTTAGCACATCTTTTCTACCAATGGCTATATGTAAGTTCAATCTTACCTAATACTAGCTTATTTTTACGTATTGTACAAATGAAAATTGCTTTTCTATTACAGACTCTTTATTTTTAATACTTTAATGGAATCACTGGCTTTGTACATATGCTATGATTTAAACTCAGTCATTTCAGTATTAATATTATGATGAAAATCAAAGAAATGAAAAACAATTATACCTTAGAATTGTTTTAGTCACATAGTTTTTATCTTGTAGAATAGGAAGAAAGAACAGGTCCAAGAAAGTCTGTATTTCCTAGTTATAATTACAACATCTTTTGCTACATTAGAGAAAAGGTGAGAGTATTGCCTCAATGTAGAAATTCTTTCTTTTGCGTTCGAAGGTAGTAGGCTGTGGTGAAAAGAACAACAGGTAGAGTTGTCTTTTGTAGATTCTGGTCCCAGCTCTGCCCCTAATTTGCTGTGAGATGGTGGGCAGCTCACATAGTTGAAACCTCGCCCACAGACTGATCCATCAACTTTCCATCACAGGGGTGTGTGATTATAAAATGGGTCAAAATTTATAAAAACACATTGAAAAAAGCTATGGAGTCTGTACACAGGACTCTCTACAGAACTGATTTTAATTCTTTTCCATTCTTATAGACTTGATTCTGCTCACTTATCAGACATTAGAGCAAAGAGAAAAAACATTGGGTTGTGGTCTTTATGATCAAGTTTCTTCTAAAGTATTTTTTAAGGAGATGGATCATGGATTAATCTGTTTCTGCAGATGATCTGAAAAGATTGTGGATTTAGGAGTCGAACATATCTAGATTCAAATCACTGGCTAGTTGTTTGACCTTAGGCAAGTTGGTTAATCTTCTGTTTCTTACCTATAAAATCAGAATAGTAATCACAGCAGCCATAGTAATCATAAGGCTGTTGTGATGATTTAAGATGTAAACCTGGAACATTGACAGAGTGCTGGCATAATACCTGCTAGCAGTAACTGTTCGTTTACTTCTCTCCTTCCTCAATTTTTGTTCTATAAAAACAACTTTAGAGGCTGGGGTTGTGGCTCAGTGGTAGAGTGCTTGCCTAGCACATGTGAGGCACTAAGTTTGATCCTCAGCACCACATAAAAATAAATAAATAAAATAAAGGTATTGTGTCCATTTACAACTAAAAAAAATTTAAAAATAACTTTATTGGTCACACGTAGCTCCTAGCAGTCATTTTTCACCATTTTAATTTTACGTACTTATGATCTTATTAAAGTTGTGCTGTATCAACGATTGGTAAATGTATGCAACATTAGAGCTATGTTTGTTTATTTTAAAAATCAAGTTTAATTTGGGTATGGAATTGTAATTTTCATTTATTTTAAAGCAGAGTCTGACTTCTGCCCAAATTCTATCGTAATTTGGAAAAATTAGCAGATTTGTCACATCATTCAAGTAATAGAGTATTTGATCATTCTCTTTTTTGGTTTTCTGTAACCTTATGGATAGGTACTTCTTTGTAGATATAGTCTTAAAATTGTATAGTTCTATTTTAAAATAAGTAATGTTGGGTTGGGGATGTAGCTCAATGGTGGAGCACATGCCTAGCATGCGTGGGGCCCTGGGTTCAATTCCCAGCACTGCAAAAAAAAAAAAGTAATATTAGTTGTTAAACATAGGTATAGAAAGTCTTGTTTTTTTGAATCATGGCAGGTGAGGCTGTATCTTTCTAATAACTACTCTGATTTACTGTATTCCTACTTCTAGGAATAAGTTAATAATTTTGGGAGAGACATTGAATATAGCAAGCTTCTGAAGTTATACTTAAAATTGATCAAGTATTGTGGAGCTGGCCATTCATTTCTTCACACTTGATTTTTAATATCTACTTAATTAGAAATATAGAACCAAGAATACTGACTAATTCCAAGTCAGGTTAGAATTCTTACTCATAAAAATATGTGAACCTTGGCAACTGAGGAGATCAAAATAGTGAGTCGAGTTTACAAAATTTGTGTGAATTTTAGTGTTGATTAGAGGAATAACTTGGTGTTCATTTAAAGGTGACAAGTTGTTTCATATCTCTGGGACTTAATTTTTTTTTTTTTTAACCTTAAAGGAGGGATGTGGAAAAAATCAGTCTCTGGGGTTATTTCTGGCTTAATAGTATTAAGTTAAATCTTATTTTAAGTAAAAGGCACATGTCTTTCTCTGACCCAGATGTTGATCTGGTTCATGTATTTATTTTACTGTCTGGATTTAGTGTCTTAGTTTTAACTTTGATTCTCATCAGCATTCTGGTAGTTGAACATTAGACAATTTTTGTTAGCTTCAAATCTTCAATAATAAATTGTAGTACTAATCTTTATAGTCGAATTCTGTTACACTGTTCAGCTGTTGCTTTTGTGTGCTCATTATTTCACAAAGCAGGTGTAAAAATAGATACCAGGATGGAAGGGATCTGATTCCAGTTTACTCATGTTAAGGTAAAGTGATGTGAGAATGTAGGCCTGTTCACTGTCGTGACCTTGTTTTTATTTTCTGGTGGTTGTTTTCCATATCTATTTTAAGATATGGAATAGAACACAACACAGAAAACTCTAAGTTCTCTCAGAATATTTTAATTTCAGTACTGAGGAGTTAGGATACAAATTTGCCCCTCCCCCCCTCCCTCCCTTCCTTCCTGCCTTCCTTTCTTCCTGCAGTGCTGGTGGAACCTCTGGCCTCCTGCATGCTGGGCAAGTGCTCTATCACTGAGCTATACCCCAGGCCCAAATGTTGCATCTTCTACATTCTTTTTCTTTTTTTTTTTTTTTTTTTGACCCGGGATTAAACTCAGGGGCACTTGGCCAGTAAGCCACATCCCCAGCCCTATTTTTTGTATTTTATTTAGAGACAGGGTCTCACTGAGTTGCGTAGGGCCTCGCTAAGTTGCTGAGGCTGGCTTTGAACTCGTGATCCTCCTGCCTCAGCCTCCTGAGTCTCTGGGATTACAGGCATGCGCCACCGCGCCCGGCGCATCTTCTACATTCTTGATAAAGTGATAAAGGCTTTAAGACAGAAAGGCTTTTTTGTTTTGTTTTGTTAATCTCTTTGATGTGATGTTCTTAAGGTCAAATGTAAAACACAGACAAATTTTCAGGTATTAAATGATTTTATCATTTTTATATTACCTAGATGATAAAGTTCTGGTTTTGGAGATGAACCTAATGAGATATTATAGCTCCTTCAGATTAAAAGGCCTAAATGTATATCACATCTGTCCTTCATGCCATCTTTATTGGTAAACTAAGTGCTGTGCTTTTATTTTTAAATAACTCCTTTTGAAGTTCTGCAGATTTATTTATTATTAAATTTCCCTTTTATATAACCTTTTCTTTTTAACTCCTTCCATAAATAAAATATGTCTTAGCTGGGTGCGGTGGTGTATGCCTGTAATCCCAGGAGCTCAGGAGGCTGAGGCAGGAGGATCACGAGTTCAGAGCCAATCTCAGCAACCTAGTGAGGCACTTAGCAACTCAGCGAGACCCTGTCTCTAATAAAATACAAAATAGGGCTGGGGATGTGGCTCAGTGGTCAAGTGCCCCTGAGTTTAATCTCTGGTCCCCCCCCCCCAAAAAAAAGCCTTTATTCCATATGTGTGTCATATGCTTTGTTTATAAAAAGCATATTAAAGGAGTTGCTAAGAATTGAAAAAATAATTTGCATGTCACCATGGAAACCTTTTTTTCCAATAAAGGACCTGTGATTTGTGAATTGAATTGAAATATGGATGTTTGGAAGATGATGGCTTCCAAAGAGAAAAAGCAGAGAAGAGAAAAAACTGATTCCAAATGAACCTTAATTGATGCATACAACCTTGATGTAAAGATATTAATAAAGCTGAAGTATTGTGTCGGTTCAAGATGCTTTGAGTGTATCCTAGTATCCTAGACTGTGTAGTTAAATCTGATTTCTTTTCCAACTTAGACTTTCTCAAAAGTCAATTACCCTTGGGAAAAATAAAGCAATTGTGTGATTTAATTGAATGTCTGGCTCCAAACTGTTGGCTGTGTGTCATTTTTGTTCTATTGCTATTATTAATAGGATGCATGATGTTTCCATGATCTTCCAAAGACTAATACTTTGTGGGGAAAAAAGTTAAGAAAAGAGTGCAAGATAGTTTTTTTTTTAATTTTTTTATAAGGTAGGTCTTAACTGTACTTTAAGAGCTTTATTGTTGAATTGTGAGAAATGTTTTAGTACTGGAATCCAGAAGAGCTGAATATAGTCCTTTGGTGGTTGACAAATCTTTCAACCTCATCAAACTTTAGTTCCCTGGTAAAATTGTTAATAATCATAACTTCCCTTAACTACATCCCATGTTTATTCTGAAGAAAATGAGATAATGAAATGTATGGCAATGGCTTTTGAATATTCTATGACATTGTACAAGTGTATGCATAACGGATCAAATGGATAGTCAGATAACAGATATGTCAAATCCCGGTACTAATTCTAATATTCCACTGCAATTTCCTTGTTGCTCTGAAATTTTATCATCTTAAATATTGCTTGAGGTAGGGGGCCATCCACTAGCAGGGATTAGTTTGTTGTATAATAACAATCATTATTATCCCAGACGTTGTACTCTTAGAACATGACAGAACACTTCTTCAGTGTTGATGGGCATTCTGCCTCTATGACTTTCCACTAACCTACACATTTGCAAATATTTTAATGCTACATAGACTTGAGGGTCATATTGTCTTGGTCTTCCCTTTATGTTTCACTGAAATGCCCTTCTGAAAGTGTGGCTATCTTTTGGAAAAACCCTCTCTAATGGAACACAATCAACTCTGCTTACACAAACTCAAGCACAAGTACAGTAGAGACTACTTTTCAATTCAAGTAATGCAGTATGGAGAAGTGTAGGAAGTGGCCCTGTTGTGTACACCAGAATGTATTTCTTCTGCCTAGATGCCTCTCTAAGACCTTGGGGTTTACTTCAACATATGTCAGCCCAGACCACTTCTTACCACCATCTCTCATGTGGACCTAACCAATGAACTGGTCTTCTCTGTCCCTTTTTAGCTCACCTGTAGGGCTTCTGGTCTTCCTGACTTGTCTCCCTGCTTCCTGTTTTTTAGCCCTGCTACTGAGTGTTCACTAAAAAGCCAAAACTGTTCTCCAAACATGTAAATCAGATCATGTCACTTCCCTCATCCAAACCATCTATCTTCCTGCCATTCTTACAAACCAATTTCAAAGTTCTTAGTTGTCCCACAAAGCCGTCTCTGATCTGGCCACTGCCTACCTTATTACTTTCATCTCTGTGTGTATTCCATACTGTGCACATCGCCCTTTCTGCAGGTTCATAAACATACTGAGCTTTTGTTTACTCTATGTTTTCTCCTGTCTCAAAGTCCTTTTTCCAGATGGTTTCCTGATTTGCTTCCTTACTTTCTTTAGATCTTAGCTCAAGTGCCACATCTTTCTAGATGCCCTTCCTTGCCTTCTAGCTAATATAACTCCTGGCATTATCTTCTGTCTATTCCCTTGCCCTGCTTTTTATTTCTTCACTGGTATCTGTTTGCCCTTTTCTCTATAATGTCTTGGTCCATAGAGCTTTCTTCAGTGATGAAAAGGTTCTATAGAATTTCATGCTGCCCAATATATGAGCAACTGCTTTGTGTCTAGTAAGACTGAAGAGCTGAATTTTAAGTTTGATTCAATTTTAATTTAAATAGCCACCAGTGGCTTGTGGCTACCATATTGGATAACAGCTCTAGCACCTAAGTTCCAGAAGGAACTAAGACTTGTCTACATTCATTACCACTGTATTCCCAGGGCTCAGAACAATGCCTGGTGCATAGGAGATACTGAGAACAATACTGGTGAATGCCTAAGTGACTAGAACATTGGCTGTGAATCCAGTGACTTGAACTATAGTCTCAAAAATTAGATTGCGAATAATTTGTTTTCTTTTATAAAATGGCTTTTCTTATATACTTATTGTTTGCGTGACAATCATAAGAGCTGTACTTGATAGTACATTAGAAACTATAAAATGCAGGGTATATTAAGAGATTAATACTATCATGGAAGGAGGGGTTGTTGGTAATGATTGTACTGGTGGTGCTGGGAAGATAGGGAATAAGACTGAAAACTTGCTTTTCCTGAGCACGGTATTAAGTGTAACATTTTCTTATTTTGACTATCTTCTATTGCACATATATTTTTTAACACCCCCTTGGGAAAAACTACACATCTGTTGCATTATGTCTTTTAAACAAAATTCAATAAATGATGTGTGCTTGTGTTTGTTTATTAAATTTGATTTGCAGTTATTTTGTTCAGTCTAGTAGAAAGCTATGAAATTGCAAGGTACCGTCTGTTTATGTAAGTATTGGAGCCAATTTCCTAGGGCCAGAGCCAGGGGAACACTTTTGGCTTTATGGCTGGTCATACTTGAGGAAGAGCATAGATTTGTGTGGGTAACAGGGACATCCAAAGGTCGCTGAGCCATTTGGACAGTTCTCCAAATAGACGTCACCTAAATCATCCAAGACAACTGGGCATGTCTCCCATTTTTAAAGGCCTCCAGGCACAGTGAGTCTCAGCCTCTCTTAACTGTGGTTTTCCTTATTGAGAAATGCTTGTTATTGAAAAGTTGGTGATGAATTAAACAAAGGTGAAAATAATAGTCTCAAAAAGAATGGAGATTCATGTAAAGACACAGTCCTTCTTCCTTGCTTATGTTGGAGACCAGACTTTTTTTTTTCTTTCTTAAACAAAGAATATTGTGCATGCAATTATTCCTTCACCTTTGGGCACCTTACTGGGCATTTCCTTTCTTATTTCTCATCTCGCTACTAGTGCTTCTCAAAAGGAAGCCCACAGCCAGCTTGCATCAGAGTCACCTGATGTGCTTATTAATTTGACATGTCATTTCCTGCTTCCCAGACTGACTGTTATGATCTCTAGATATGGGCACCCAGGAAGCTGAATTTGAAAAAAGTTCCCTGGCTAAAGTTTTAGAGTAATTATGTCTTGTTCTTTAACATTGGTCTCAAAGTTCTTTTTCCTTAATTAATCATAGTTGATTAATCAACTTTGTTATCTAAGAACAGTGTACCAATATCCACATCTTTGTCTAATTATTAATACTAACTTACATTGTATAGCCAAACTGATTTATCTACATGAATATTGTCTGCTTGGTGGGTTAGGAACACTCAGTTGCCAGTGATTGATAACAAACTGTATGGAATTTAACTATGGATTTGCTTGGTTGGTTTGTTTCTGTAAAGCTGTTGTGAAAGCAACCATCCATTATGGTATTGAGAGTTCTTTGTGTTAAAAAAAAAATCATGTTAACTGTTGTATCCTTTATTATGTGACAGATCTTTTCTTAGTGTTTTAATGGTTCTATCACACGTTTTATAAAATTGTCTTATTCTTTTTGGATGTAAATGAGATATGTTCCCTGTGTATTGTAATTTTATATAAAATAAAGCAGATTTTGAGGTTTTCTGCTTCCTGGCTGTTGCCCATGTCATGGTATTTCATGTGCAGGAAATTGAGAGTTGCCTCTTTGAGGGTTTTATACTTCCTGCACTCTGTTCTGTTCATGCTTGACAATTTACTACATAAACCTAGGAATAAGAGGTGTCTTGTACTTTTGCAATTATCCCTGAGAAAAGGGGAATCATTTAATATTTGAATCCTAATAAAGGTCTTCTTATTGTGAATTCTTTCTCAATTACTGTGCTTGGGATAATAAAGTACCCTTTAGAGACAACACAATACCTCAGGTGACTTCCATTAGTGCTTGTTGTGAATTCTTAAAGGAGTTATTTAATATACTCTATTAAGAAAAGAATGAAATTTAATATAGTGTTCAATATTATCATTAACAAACCACTTAAAGATGTTTTAAAAGCAGTATGTAAGTGGAGATCATGTTTTTACATATGTAAGAGGGATTTGGAAAAAAACAATTTTTGCTCTGTGAGTGATACTTGATGTAGGACAAAATGTCCAACAACAGCATTATTCACAGATTCAAAAGGTGCTTTATTTCAAACAACTCAGATGGACTTGAAGATGGTAAGTTTTGTAAAACTTAATAAACTAGTGGTTCTCATGGTAAAGAAGACAATAATGAAAAAGTTACATATGAAGGTTTGAATAAAACTGATGATTTATGAGCATTGAAAATAATATTAAAATTGATTATATGTTTATAACATATGATTTAGAGTTTCTATGTGTAACTAAGAAGTTACATGTTATACTAATCTTATTTCACCTGCATTTCTAAAAGTTAATACATTCAAGTTGGGTTTTAAAAGCTTTTACTTTTTTTCTTAGTGCGACAACCTTCAACATCCCTTCTTTATAGTTGAGCACATAGAGGTTTCTTTTTTTCCCTTTCTTTCCCATCTAGATATAAACATGTTGGAAGTAGTGATCACATCTGAGCATGGTTCTGTTAAAGCCATTCTGGCACATTCTGGCATTGTTCCTTCTCATTGGCAATACTCTCTATGTGTTTGCTATGATGTTGACAACTATTGAATTTGTATACAAGGAAACTTTTATGGATTTTATTTGTGTAAAGTTTCATTGGCGGACTGGGTTCCTTTTAAGTTCCTTCTTAGTTCCCACCCTCTATGCGAAGTAGCAAGTGTATATGCATATATGTGTGTATCTATCTATGGACTAAATTGTGTCTAATCAAGGAAATTTTGGTTTCAGTGGGTTCCTCCAGGAGAGAAGGCGTTCCTGCCCATGTTAATCTCTCTGCATCCTCCATGCTAATGATTGCAATGCAGTACACATCTAATCCAGGTAAGTGGAAATCTGAGTGTCTCCAATAATTCCAAAACCAATCATTAAGCAAGACACTAAATAAACAAGCTAGAAGTTTTCATGTGAGAAGTTCTCTTCACAGAATAGACAATTGGAGGTGTTTAAGAAAACAGATTTTTGAATTAAAATAAATGTCCCTTGCCTATTGCTAAAAGTATTATTTTGCTAACTAGTAGACTTTTTAGAATGTTTGAGGACAAAATTTTAGCATATTGACTGGAAATTGATTGAATATAAATACATAGAAATAGTTCAATTAGAAATATAAAAATATCTAATTCTAACAACTAAAGACAACTTTGGTTAATGATTTGGTAAATTTGATCCTCTAATGTCATACCAATGTTCATGAACACAAACTTTTTACTACATTTCTTTTTTTTTTTTAACTTTTAAACCTATAATCAATTTATTCAAACAGTTGATTTACACATCTGCAATGGTAACTTCAACCTCTACTCCTGGCTCAATACTGATGGATGTAATCCATTTAATAATCTCAAAAGGACTGTACAAGTCAGTGAGCTTGTGGATTCTCATCTGAAAATAATCCCATGTTTTGGAACCTTTACCACAAGGTGTTTTTCTTGTATGATTCTCAGTCTTGGTAGGCATGCAAAAAGGTCGTTTCACTTTGAGATTGTTTCACTTTGAGATTCTTTTCCTTTATACCTCTGATCAAGTCAGCACACACTTTCTTGACTGCTTTCATGTTCTATCTGGTGAGGATAGTTCTAAATCAATGAATCACCACCTCTGATTGCACAAGTGTCTTTCTGGTATCTTTAAATGCCATGGCTGTGTCATGACTTCCTGACCAACTTGTTCCTTAGGGAGAGAGCGAGCAGTGGTAGTCAAGAGCAGAAGCAGGTAGATCTGCTGTACCCGTAACCCATCATTGTAAAAAAGACAATGCCCACTTCCAATACCATTTGTTAAAAAAGAAAAAAAAAAAAAACTCTACAGAAAATCAAGACGACAAAACACTGGGATGGAAATTTAAAAAATTAAGAATTTTGAGACATTTTGGTTTGAGAGTATCCTGCATATTATTTAGTATTTTCTTTATTTTATCTTTTTCCCTTTCTTTTTAATCTTTTTACTGCATTTCTGATTATTTCCTTTAGAACAAATGAATAAAAGAGGGATTCCTGGGTTAAAGGACTTGAAAAAATTTCAATATTCTCAGTGGTTGTATTTGAAAGCACTTATCTCATTATGACTTGTCTTTGAGTATTATAAAATTTGTAGATTTGAATGGATTAAAAAATCTTGTTTTGATTTTCATGTCTTAGATTACTAGTGTTGTTGGACAGATTTTCATATAACTTACTCCGTTAGATTTCCATTACCAGTGTAATTGCAGATAAACTTTAGGGAACTAATCTGAAAGGAGCTGATTGTTGGAATCATTTGCTAAGATATGAACCCAGTTTTTATTTTCATTTGATATTTATTTGGAAAGTGAGTAAATATCATGGCACTACTTTAGACCTTCTATTTAATGAAGTAGAATAGTAATTGAGCTTTTGGAGTTTTTGGACTGAAGATGAGAAAAAAATTTTTTTTTCATTTAAAAATCTTAATGTTTCTTTTCTGGAGTGTTGGCCTTGCCTTCCCAGACTGGCCTCCAACTCTTGAGCTGAAATGATCCTCTCACCTCATCCTCCAGAGTAGCTGGGTATACAGAGTGCACCAACTTATCCAGCTCGCATTCTTTGCCTTAGTTTGTTTGAGCTGCCATAACAAAAACACTATAAACTGGGCAACTTATATATAACATTTACTTCTTATAGTTCTGGAGGCTGGGAAGTCCAAGGTCAAGGTGCTGGTAGATTTAGTGGTCTGATGCTTCCAGATTCACAAATGGTCAGGTTTGTTCAATATTCTCTCATATGGAAGGTGCACGGGATCTCTTACCTCTTTTATAAGGGCACTAACCCCATTAATTCCATTCATAAGGGCTCTATTCTCACCTCCTAAAGGCTTCACCTCCTTTTACCATTATATTGAGTGTTAGGATTTAACATAAGAGTTTTAGGGGGACACACATATTTGATCTATGGCATTCTATCACTGCCCCCACCCCAATTTCATGTCTTTCTGATATGTGAAATACATTCCTTCCATTCTGACAACCTCAGAAGTTTCAATTCATTCCAACAGAAATTCAAATGTCCAAAGTCCAACATCTCATATAAATATCATCTAAATCAGATATAGGTGAGACATGAGGTATGATTTATCCTGAGATAAGTTTCCTCTCCAGCTGTGAACCTGTGAAATCAAATAAGTTATATGCATCTAAAATAAAATGATGGGGACTTAACGTGGGGGCAGGTACTTCAGTAATGGAATATTTACCTAGCATGTGAGGGGTACTAGGTTCTATTCTTAGCACCATAAAAACAAAATACACCAGTGAGACAGGCATAGGATAGACATTCTCATCCAAAAGAGAGAAATGTAAAAGAAGTGACAGGTCCTAAGTAAGGCCAACACCCAACAACATTAAACTTTAGGCTTGAGAAAAATCTTTGACTTGATGCTCTTCCTTCCTAACCGACTCAGCAGGGGTCCTGTCCCCACAGCTTTGCTGGTAAAGGGTTGGGCTCCAAGGCTCCAAGTGCTCCTGCCCTCTGGCTTTAGGCAGCCTGGCCTGCATGGCTCTCCTGACATTGCCCTAGAAGGGATTTCTGTTGTAATCCTGCCGCCATGTCAGTTTTCTGGCTTGGCCTGGGTCCTGTGCTCATGACTGTCCTGGGTGGAAGCAACCATGCCCTCACAGCTTTGTTGGGTGCAGCACATGCTATGATGGGGCCAAAGATGCTTCACTGAGGGACAGCTGAAGCACAAGGCATCAGAGTGTAGGAACTGGATGTGGCCCACAGTGAGGTGGGGCCAGGTGGCAGATGGAAGTCTCCCAAGTGTTGTTGGCCCCTCCTTTGAAAACCATTTTGCTCCTGGGGCCCTTGAATTCTAGTCCTGTGGCAGGAGGGGTGGCTCTGATGATTTCTTTTTTTTTCTTTCTTTTTTTTTTTGTTATTGGAGTTTGAACTCAGGCACACTTAACCACTGAGCCATGTACCCAGACCCTTTTATTTTTAATTTTGAGACAGGGTCTTGGTAAGTTGCTGAGGTGGACCTTGAATTTGTGATCCTTCTGCTTCAGCCTACTGAGTTGCTGGGACTACAGGTGTGCCCCACTGCACCAGGCTTGCTCTGAGGATTCCCAAATTGTCATTCTCCATCATCCTGGGCAGTAGCTCCTGCCTTCTCCTGAGAGGGCTGGCTTTTGTTAGTTGCTGTTCATTAGACTGTTTGTTAGTTGCTTAGTTGTGCCCTTAGTGGTCTCTTCCTAACAGATTTTTCTCATCCTTCCAACACAGATAAGCAGAGAATTCCCCAAATCTTTAACTTTCGTTGCTTTTTTGATTAACAATTTTGTCTTTAAATCATTTCCCTCTTCAGAAATTTTACTATGAGCAGTCAGAAAATGTGAGGCTGCTCTTTCAGTATTTCTCTAAGAAATGTGCTCAGCCAGATATCAAGTTTCATCACTCAAAGTTCTACCTTCCACAAAACACTAGGACATCAATGTAACTCAGTCAAGTTCTTTGCCACTGCCTAACAGGATGGCCTTTCCTCCAGCTTCCATTAACATGTTCCTTATTTCTGTCTGATGCCTCATCAGTTGCCTTTACTGTCCCTAATTATACCAACATTCTGTTCAGGATCACTTCTTTAAGGAAATTGAGGCTTTCTCTGTGGCTCTGTTCTTTACTTTCTGAATCCTCACCTTTCTGAATCTTTGAAAGGCCTGTTCATAGCAGGGTAGGCTTTTCTAGAATGTACCTCAAAACTCTTGAAGCTCCTACTTGTTACTTACTTCCAAAGCTGCTTCTGCGGTTTTATGTGTTTGATAGAGCAGCATCCTACTTTTCAGTGCCATTTTTTTCTGCCTTCCTCTATTTCAGATGCTATAACAAAAATACTATAAGCTGGGTGGCTTATGTGCAATAACACTTATTCTCATAGTCTGGAGGCTAGGAAGTCCAAGATCAAGGTGCTGGCAGATTTAATGGTCTGATGAGGACCCACTTCCTTCTTAGACAACCAACTTTGTCTATGTCCTCACAAGGCAGAAAGCGCAAGGGATTTCTCTGGACCTCTTATATAGAGGAACTGATTCCATTCATGAGGGTTCTGCCCTCATGAGCTAATCACCTCCCAAAGACTCCCACCTTCTAATACTACCATTAAATTTAACATGAATTTTGAGGGGGCATATTTAGTCCATATCATCCTTTAAGTATAAAATGCCTTATGATTACTATATGAATTTAATTAAAATTTATATTTTGGGGAAAGCTATTTCTCATATCTCACTGTTTAGCTTCAAGGACCATCAAAGTATCATTTACATTTAAGATATATTATGTTCTGAAAAAATAACCTTAATTTGAATCTAATTAATTGAAGTCTTATCATGTAATAAATGATTGTTACTGGTTTATGTATTTAATTTAAAAATAAAGTCTTATGATTAAGCTTAGATGCTAATGTTGACAGAGTGGTAAAATCCTGTACTTTGGGGTTAGTTGTATGTGCATCTGAGCTTACCTACAAATGACAGTATGATGTGGAACAAGTTCTGTAACTTTCCTAAGACCATGTGTCCTCATCTACAAAATGGGAATAATTCTTCCTGTAGTGCTTTAAAGTGTTGTTTTGATTTTTTAGTGGGTTAAGTATAGGTAAAGTGCTTACTTGGCACAGTGACTGGCACATTGTACATAATAAATAGCAATGCAAGTTCTATGGTTTGGCATTTTCTTCATGGAATTGAATGTTTTGCTGGAAAACTACTGTGATCAGGTGTAGTTATTTATCAGACTATTTCCAGTGTATTTTCATGTGTTCATGGGAAATGCTTATAACCAGGCTGTTTTATGCTAGGAATTACATTTCTGACCTCAAACTAGTCTTATGATATGGGAAACAGTTAAAAAGTGAAGCAATATCCACAGGGCCTCTCTGGGGACCAAGTATAAGGGCATCATTCTATTATTTAAATTTTTAGTGGGAGCAGCAACAAGTGGTAGCTTGTTTCTTATAACTTATTATGTGTCAAGGACAGAACACGACACTTACTCAAGTAAGATGCATTTATTGAATAACTTCCATGTACAAAAGTCTCTGCTAGAAATGTGGAAAACCACATAGAAATATAAAGTATGACTCTTTAGTTTTTTTTGTGTACGTGGTGCTGGGGATTGAACCCAGGGCCTCACACATGCTAGGCAGGTATTCTACCATTGAACTGCATCCCCAACCCAAAATATGACCCTTCTTGTGGAACTTATATTTAATTGGATTGATTAGGCATATTCATATAAGTCATTAACTAACCATATAAAGTGGTGTGTGGAAGTACCAAATAAATGCTGTAGATAGTGTTAATTAATTGTGGGGAGAACTCCTCGAATTGAAATGATCAGGAAAGTCTTCATGCTCCTTGAGCAAAGAAAATATGAATAGAGTTTTGATTGATAGGATAAATGGAACATTCTGGGAGGGAAGTAGATTAAAAAGAGGAACTTTCCAGGTCTGTTCAGGGGGCAGTCAGTGGAATACTGCACAGGTTCATGTAGCAGAACATGCCGACACTGTATAAGAGAAAGTGTCCTGGAACATGTGTGCTTAAACACCCAGTGGTGTCTTAAAGACAAAATTCCATATCTAGAGTGACTATTCAATAAATTGTCCCTAAGTATTGTACACCATGGTTAATGAATGAAACAGAACAGATCCCACCTTCATCTTGTGAAGCACATCACATGGGTGGGGGAGGGGAAATATATTAATCAAATAATTATAAAATCAAGGATAAAGTTTCAATTGTGACAAGAGCTTTAGGTACCTTGTATTATAAGACTCTGTAAAAGGGAATTTTGCTTTCGTTGAGTTCAGGGAGGGCTTCTCAGAGGAAGCAAGTTTTGGTCTGAGAACTGAATGATGAGTAGTGTTAAGAAGGCCTGTAGACTGGGAGTGGGGCAGAGGTGTAGGCAGAGGAATCTTGTTGTGTCAAGAGGGAGCCTGGCAAGCCAATGAGACTGAAGGATGAGTATAGATGGAACTCTGGAGAAGGGCTAGCTGGTATGAGCTGAGACTTACAGAACACTGAGGATGTTGTAGGCTGTGTTAGGCAGGAAGTCCTGTGTTTATATCAAGTCTAATAGAAGCCACTAAGGGGCTTTAAGTAGATGTGTGTGTCACTCTGCAATGAGTGAATGAGAAGGAATGAGAAGGAGCTAGATTAGATATGTATGGATTTATAAGGAATTCATTCCTTTTGTCCAGGCATGCATGTCAAAGGCAAGGAAATTGAAATAGAGAAAAATGAATCTACTGAGAGCTATTTACGAAGAAAAATTGATGGGACTTGGTGACATATTGGGTATTGTAGGTTTGAATTTGCTCTATCTGGACATGGAGGTTCTATTCATTGATGAATGAGGCACCAGAAGAAGATCAGGTTTCTGAGGGAAGAATATGAGATCTGTTTTGGACATGTTGTGTTCAAGGAGCCTTTGAGAAATTTCAGAGGAGATGGTAATTAGGCAGTTGCGTTATAGTTCTGATCCTCAGAACAGAATTCTGGATTAGAGATAATGAACTCTGAACCTACACGTGTGTCCAATGACCTTCATTCAATTTCACATAGATGGCTTTTTAGTTGTACATGAGTGTGGGATTGCTTGGGGGAGAGTGCAGAATGAAAAGTAGAGTGTTCTATGACCAGGACTTTAGGGACTCCAACAGGAAGTGGCCTGTGGAAGAGGGTGAAGTTGCCAAGGAGACTCAGAGTTACCTGCTTAGCTGACTAACAGATACTTTAAACTACGTGTTCAAATATGTAACAACAAATCCCACTATTATGTGTAATTATAATGAACCAATTAGCAAATGAAAACTGAAATAAAAGCTGCAAAACATTTTTGTGGTTTGCTCAGTAGAAAGTCATAAAGTTAGCTCCACAGTATCAAGGGCTGAGATAGCATTTTTGGGTTTCCTTAGACTTCCATCAAGTTTGTGTAATGGCTGCCACAGCTGAGGTTATTATTTCCTCACACAACCACATTCAAAAACAAGATCAGTTAGAGTCTTTAGACAAAGGTCTCCTGGTAAGCCTTTTTCTTTTAATAGGAGAGGGAAAAAATGCGAGAAGTTCCCTGGAAGATTCTCTCTTAGGTCCTATTGGCAAGGATGGAGTCCTGTGGCTGCAAGGGGATTTGGAAAAGTCTGTGCTTTGGCAGATGGCAAGGAAAAAAGGGTTGTTGATAACAACGCCCACCACAGGTGATAGAAGAGGGTCTTGTCATGTTATGAAACCATGAGAAGAGAGTGATTTAGAAAACAGACAGTGATCAGTAGCACTGAATGCTGCTGAGAAGTAAGGTGAGATGGAGATAGAAAAACGCCCACTCAATTGAGTACTTGGAGGTCATTGGTGGCTAAAGTGAGAACAATGGTAGGGTCATGATGGAGGTGGAGGTAGAGTAAGGAGCGTATCAGAAAGGCATCTAATACTGAGCGTGGTGGCGTATGCCTGTACTTCCTGCTGCTTGGGAGGCTGAGGCAGGAGGATCGCAAGTTCAAAGCCAGCCTCAGCAACGGCGAGGTGCTAAGGAACTCAGTGAGATCCTGTCTCTAAATAAAATACAAAATAGGGCTAGGGATGTGGCTCAGAGGTTGAGTCCTCCTGAGTTCCCTGGTACCAAAAAAAACCTCAGCATCTAAGTAGGATGAATGTCTTTATTTCTCAAGTGAACAAGGGAAATCAAGGGAGCTTGTTGCTGTGTAGCTCTGACAAATTCTTCCATAAGATGGAATTACTGCTCAAGCAATAACATTCGCATTCTAATCCCGTCAATCTGTTAGTTGCTATCTATCCAGCTTTGTGCAAGATAGGAAATTAAGCCTTATTTTCTAAATTGAATGGTGGACATGAGATAATATGCCATAAAGCTCTTAGCTTGATACTTGGTACAGAATGAATTCTCAATAAATGTGAGCTTTTATTATGATTCTGTTCCCCCTCCCCATGTAATTCGTGATTGTATCAATACAAGTTTATGTTGTAGAAATATGATTACTAGGGACCTTTCTCAACATGTGTAGTAATATGATATATGTCAGACTTCTCAAAGACTTTGAGTAAAGCTTGATAAAATCGAGATAATGTTATTTTTGAAAATATAAATATATGGAGATAAGTAATTAGCAATTTAATGATTGGAGTTGGAAGTCATATTAAAGTAGTTTAAGTATCTCAAAGTATGTTTGGTATTTACATTTCATGTACACATTACATTTTCTTCTTACAGTGTATCATTGTCAGTTACTGGAATGCCTCATGAAATATAAACAAGAAGTCTGGAAAGTAAGTTTGGGGTCAAATTTAACCCATAGTCACTAATTAATTTATATAATATGGTAAAAATTATTTGCATATTATATCTGTTGCTTAGGTCAAAGTTATTGATGTCTTATTCTTATGTGGCAGTGGATATACTTTTTCTTTACTAAATTGTCATTTAGAGGCAAAATGAAAATTTCAGAACAGTGTCTTGACAAATAAAGTAATTAAATGCATCTTGTTTTTGAAATTAGGCAAATATTATGTTGCATGACACATACATTTTTTTTTAATTTGAAAGGTTGAGAATCTGTCTTCTTCCAAATATGAGACGTGAATTGTTGAGAAATGTGATTAGGAAAATATTTTTTATGTATATTATTCTAAAATTTTTCTTTGGGCTCGGGTGTACCTCAGTGGTAGACTGCTTGCCTAGAGTGTGCAAGGCCCTGGGTTCCATCCCTAGCACTGTAAAACAAAACAAAACAAAATTCCTAAAGTCTTTCTTTAGCATGAATCTAATTTGGGAAAAATTTTTATAAGATAGAGTATTTTGAACTCTGCCTGGAGGGATCATTTATAGAAGAACAAATAAATGAACAAGTAAATAAATAAAAATAATGTTCTTAATGTGGTCTAAACTGTGAAGCATACCTGGATGATGGGTTCCAGGGAAGTGACTCACCTCAACTTCTCCACTGGAATTTCCACTGCTCCTAGTAAAATTGAATGAACAGCCTTTTATTTTTATTTGATGGTGCTAAGTCAAAATATGCTTCCTGTTTCCTCTAGGACCTTTTGTATGTGATTGCCTATGGGCCTTCACAAGTGAAACCTCCAGCTGTGCAAATGCTTTTCCACTACTGGCCCAATTTAAAACCTCCTGGGGCAATAAGCGAGTACAGGGGGTTGCAGTACACAGGTAAGAAGAGAAGAGGTCTGTGATGCCCCATCTTTATTTCTCCTATGCCACATGTGCCTCACTAATTTAAAAAAAAATCTTGCTGGATTATATTTACTGGATTATATTTACTGGATTATACTATATATACTGGATTATATTTACCTTTAAACTCTATTATAAATCCTTTCTGAAACTAGGTGGTTGAAAAATAAATTAACTGTCCAGTTGTGGTAGTCCTGGTTACTTGTAAGGCTGAGACAAGAGGATCCCTTGAGGCCAGGAATTGGGGGCCAGCCTAGGAAACATAGCAAGAACCCACCTCTTAAAAAAAATTAATTAACTAAAACCAATTTCAAAAGTATTTATGAGATCATAGCAAACTGCTGAAGTACCAATCCTATTTGCTGTATACAGCTGGCCTAGGATAAAATTAATCAGTTCATAAGCATGAGTGGTAAGAGTAGTAATGCAAATTGGCTCATCATTTAGCGGAAATCCCAGCTGGCTAATTCAGCGCTGAGGTTCTTGGCAGCACTTTTTGTGTTTCCAACTTATGCACTAAATAAACATTAAGTGATCCTGATAGCATCATTGGTCAGGAAGAGTCAATAATTGTTGAGTCTTGGTAATTAATCATGAAATGTAAACATTAATTTAAAATGTAATGACATACCTACCAAAAAGTCTTGCAAAATAAACTTGAGGGCCTACATGATTATTTATGCTTATGTGTTATAAAAACCAGAATGGGGAAAACCCTTATGGCACATGGAATTTCATAGGCCCCTTCTCAGCTCCCTTCCCCAGCTTAATTGAATACATGTATTTCTGAGAATGGGAGGGGTGGGTATTTTTGCAAGGGCAGCCTTTATTCAGGTCATTGTGAGTGTATACTAATGTTCTGAGAATATACTAATTCATTGGCATCGCTCATCTTTACAAAGGTGATTTGAGTTGGTTCTAAGAGGATTTAACTTATTTTAGGTGTCTGATTTATATTCTTTTTTTTTTTTTTTTTTTTTGCGGTGCTGGGGATTGAACCCAGGGCCTTGTGCTTGCGAGGCAGGCACTCTACCAACTGAGCTACATCCTCAGCCCTGATTTATATTCTTGATGAAAGATTTAAGGCAAGTGTTAAGAGTTATTCATACCTATTATTTGGGCTTTGATGGCCCTTGATTGCCTTATTCTATCTAGAATAATAGGTTCGTACAGTAATAACAAATCAATTAAGATAAATAATAAGTAAAGTTTTTAAAGTTGGAAATTGGCATCATTGGTGCTTTATATCATCAATAGAGATTGTTTCAGTGTTGCTAACCAGATAATTTGAATATAAAATCAGCATACATAGGCTGGGGTTGTAGCTCAGTGTTAAGAGTGCTTGCCTAGCCTGGGTGAGGCACTGGGTTCGATCCTTGACACCACATAAAAAACAAATAAATAAAAAATGAAGGTTAAATTCTTTAAAAAAAATCAGCAAACATGTTGAACATATTAAAAGATAAAAGGTGAAACTTGAAATATTAGACACCAACCCTTTCTCATTAGGTCCCTGAAATAAACACTTATGTGATGTTTGAATGGATAATCAACATCAAATGAAATTTACTTATTTTTGATAAATATTTGATGAGTAGCTACTATGTTCCAGACACTATCCTTTTTGTTGATGATATAGGAACCACCTCAAAACCAGAACTCATGGAGCTTAATACGATCTAGATATGAGTCATTTTATTCATTTATTCGTTTTATTCAACACATGTTTTGGGAGTGCCCACTATTATCCAGGCATTATTCTGGGTGCTGATGGTAAAACAGTGAACAAAACAGACTAAAATCATTAATATCTTGGAGCTTTCATCAGGTTGTGGGGGAAAGACCTGGATATTGCCTGGCAGCATAGTATGTGCTAACGTAGAGGCAATACAGAGAGCTGTGGAAACACATAGAAGGATCTCCAAACCAACCCTGATGGTGGGCTAGTTTGTGGGGTACATTTGTTAAGGAAGGTTCTAAGCAAAGGACATTTCAGCTAAACCCTGAAGTATCAAATGTGTACTCAACTAGATGCCAGGAGGGGAGTGAGCATGGGCCAGTAAAATGTAAATGTGAGGCCAAAGGAAATGCATGGATTCAGAGGGGAGGTCAAGAATGGCAGGATAGTACTTAGGAACTGGAAAAAGTCAAGGGCAGCCAGACAGTAGAGCTGGAGGAGAGCAATGAGAGGTGGACAGAAGGGTTGATAGAGCCTGTGAAGGGGTTTGGATTTTATCCTAATAGCAAAGGGAAAACAGGTACAGGTTTAAATGGAGAAGCCACTTGATGTCATTTGCCTACCCGGAGTATCCCAGAAACCCAGTGCACGGACAGTCCACTTACCCAATGTGGCCATAGATTCTACAAAGGTCAGGCAAACCTGTCTTCATAAAATAGCTCAACTCATACCTACCAGGATCAGAGCATCTCTTTCATCCTCTTTTGGGTTGTCTGACCAGACATGGCTGTCTCCATTCCTTCCTTGCAACAGTACGCCATTCTTCCATTCGTTCAACAGTGTTGTTATGGGGCACCTACCACCTGCCAGACGTCATCCTAGGCCCTGGGAAGTTAGCTCTTACAATCCCATTCTGGTAAACCATGTCATTCCATGCAGGAAACAAAAGGTCATGGAAAACTAGTAATTCTGGTCTTCATATTACTATTTATCCAGCACAAGTCATTTGTCAGATATTGTTCTAGCTTTTTGCTATCTAATTTTTCAGCCTTTAGATTGAACACAGTGTATGGACCAAACACCATATTAGGCCTTTTTTAGATACTTTCTCAATTCATCTTCACAAAAATTTTCAACAGTAAGTTTTCTTATTTCAATTCTGCAGATGATGAGTGGGATACTGAGTTTAAGTCACATGCCTACTTTCACACAGATAATGAGGGGACAGTTTGAATTTGAACTCCACATTTTCTCCTCTAATGGTGTGATGTCACTTTTATGAATACAGTTCTTTAATTAAATTTTAGCTAGAGCATTAGAATCTTTCTTCAATACCTACTGAAATGAAAAGTATACCACAGAATATGTAGTTAGGTGGCACTGCAATCCCAAATATTCTTAATAATAAAATTTATATAGAGACAGGATTTTATGGGCTTTGAAGCTCAAAGATGAAATCTTTCTTAGGGGCCAGCAATTTTTGTATGTTTTCCCAGTGATTTATTTCCTTTTTAAAAAGTAAATTTAATTTTTTGTGAAAAAAGGAAAAAATGCTTATAGGAAGTTTTACCAACATGTAAGACGAAAAAAAAATATTGCCACTTAGAAATGACCACTGTTAACATTTTGGTATATTTCTCTTCAATTTTTTTGACGCGTTTTAAAGATCATATTGTATAAAATTATACAAGTTTCCTCTCAACTTTTTGTTATAAATTTAAAATACAGGAGACATTTAAGGAATAATACTATGAACATACATAGCTTTAATAATTGTTATTAATTTGCTATAATTTTAACTGTACATATATGTGTATATAAACTATATTGCTTTTTTTTTTTTTAATGGTACTGGGGATTGAACTCGGGCACTTGACCACTGAGTCACATCCCCAGCCCTGTTTTGCAGTTTATTTACAGGCAGGGTCTCACTGAGTTGCTTAGTGCCTGGCTGTTGCTGAGGCTGCTTTGAACTTGAGATTCCCCTGCCTTAGCCTCCGGAGCTGCTGGGATTACAGGCATGAGCCATCTCGCCCAACTAAACTGTACGGCTTTTCAATTATAGTTAACAAATGTTACTAAAAATGTTACAGTTTATATGAAGAAGATTAAATAACGAGGATTTAGAGATCTAAAATTTTACCTCTTTTTGTTTTATTAGTGTATATCAACAAGTACTCCAGTTATGTTAAAGATACAAAAAATTGGAGTCTCATATTTTTTTGTGGGACTTCCCTGCATATATGTGTAATTAAAATGTTTTTCTCCTGTTTAAAGAAGGATGCAAAAAATTATAACAAGTTTCTTGATAATGAAAATACCCATTATATTGTTATGTGCAGTTCTGCTTCTATAAGGGAGAAAGTAATTATTTAGCAATTTTCTTGTTATAGTGTCCCAACTAATAAATAATTTAGTCTTTGTAGCAAAGAATAACACCAGTTATTGTTTAGTTTAGATTTGAACTATGAAACAAAAGATATGGCATAAGAGATACACTTGTAAGACAGAGGCTTTTGCTAAAAATAGAGAGTAACTACAAGGCTAAACTTAGGCCAGACTACCAAATCTTTAACTCCACAGTAGTACTGTTGGATTCTTGAGTACAAGCATAAGAAGGTCCACCTGCTCGTTACTCCTCATTATTGAGTTCTTATTATCTTTTCTGTGTTGAGGATTGAACTTACTATACCACTGAGCCCAACCACAGTTACCTTTTATTATCTTGATTTTATCTCCACATAATTAAAATGTTTTAAAACTTTTTTATTGGTGCATTAGACTCATGCCGAAAACCCCCAGAAATTATTTGTATGTGGAATATCTCTCACGATGTGCTCCCTCTCAATGGTGATCTCCTCCTTCTTCCAACACCAGAAATTAGTTTTGCCTGTTTTTGAGTTTTATAGAAATGAAAATCAATCTCTTTCTTTCTTTCTTTCTTTCTTTCTTTCTTTCTTTCTTTCTTTCTTTCTTTCTTTCTTTCTTTCTT
>JAJEJO010000686.1:296575-327984 GCA_020662805.1 Glaucomys volans | reverse complement strand
TCTTTCTTTCTTTCTTTCTTTCTTTCTCCTTCCTTCCTTCCTTCCTTCCTTCCTTCCTTCCTTCCTTCCTTCCTTCCTTCCTTTGTATGGTCCATGGTGCTGAGGATAATTGTACTTTATTAATTTTTATTGCTATATCTAGTCTATCAAATGACTAGGCCATGGTTTACCTATCCCTTCTACTATTTGTGGATAGTTGGGTCCATTACAAATAATACTGCTGTGAATATCTTTCCGTGTGATTTTTGGTATAAACCTTCATACAGTTCTGTTGGGTGTATGCCTACAATGGAATTACAGGATCAGAGGGTGCTCACATATCCAACTTTAGTGTCAAGTGGCAAACAGCTTACCAAAGTAGTTAGATTGATTTTTATTCCAATTATCAGCATATGAGAGTTTTTTTTTTTATAATTCCACATTTTGGGAATACTTTGTTTAGTTAATTTGAAAAATTTTAGTCATTATCGAGGATGTGTTGAAATATCTTATTGTGGTTACAATTTGCCTTTCCCTTATTATTAATGAAGTTGAACACTTTTTCATGTTATTGGCTACTTGGATATCCTATTTATATAGGATATATATATATATGTCAGTTATAAATATCTTTTCTTGTATTTTACTCTCTGAATGTAGTTCTTATTTTTAATGTTATAAGATTAGCAATCTTTATGTTTAATCCTTTTTATATCCTATCTAAGAAAAATTTTCCATACCCTAAAACTAACATGATGTTTTGTTATCTTCTATAATCTTTGCTTTTAACCTTAGATGTGTCTGGAATTAATTTTTCTGTATGTTGTCAGGAAATGTTCTTTTTTCCTTTTATAGATAGCCAATTGACTCAATATCATTTATTGAAAATATTGTCCTTTTCTTACTGCTCTGTAGTACCATTTTTGTCATAAATTGATTTTCTGTTTAAGGATGGTCTGTCTCTGGATTCTTTATTTAGTTCAATTGGTATATTTTTCCTTTTATGGATGCCACAATGCCTTAATTACTACAGCTTAATAATAAAATGTCATATCCAGGAGTGTGAATCCTGCCACCTCATTGTTGTTCTCTTCCTCTTCATTCTCACCTCTTCCTGTTCTTTCTCCTTTTCTATTTCCTCTTTCAAGAATAACTTATCTATATCTAGCTTTGTTAAGTTGAAGATTTTGTCAAGTTAAATGTAACTACAGTGACTGTTAGGATTTCGATTGTCTTCAGTTTATGTTGGGATAATTTTGATCAATTTGGGGAACTGATATCTTTATAATATTGAGTCTCCCAATCCATTAGTATGGTATATCTCTATTATTTTTGCTATCTTTACTTTCCCCATTGCTGTTTTAGTGTTCTGTGTATATTTTTTGATGTTATTGTCAATGATATACCTTTTTAAAATTACATTTTCTAACCCTTTGTTCTGGTATGTGGACATGTAATTAATTTTAGTATATTGATTTTGTATTCAGCAATATTGCTAAATCATTTTTAATTCTAGAAATTTATTGTGGTAGCTTTGTTAAAAAATTCTTTTAATGTGTGCAACTATATTGTTATTGACAATAAAAGTATAATGTTTCATTTTCAATTTGTAAGCCTTTTATGTCTTTTTGCCTTATTGCCTGGCTAAAACCTCTTGTTCTGTGCTCATGTCTAAGTTCCTTCATGGTTTCTTCTTTGTCCCATGGATGATTTGCAAGAGTGATTTATAGTTTGGTTCTTCTTGGTCAGATAACATAATTTGCATTATTTTACACTACTGACATTTTTAACACTTTCTTTAGGGATAAGCATATGGTTATTTTTGTAAATATTTCTATGTACTTAAAATTTTGTATTTGGCCATTGTTTTTATAGTGAATTAAATCAATTTTAAACTGTGTAGTTCAGATCTTCTTATTGTTATTGCATTTGTGTCTATTTTTTTTTCTCTCAGTTACCAAGAGTAGAGTGTTAAAATATCTTACTCTGATTGTGAATTTGTCTATTCCTCCTTGTAATTCTGTTAATATCTGCTGTTTGTATTTTGAGATTACATTATTAGGTGCAATATTAGAGTGCAATACTTTCCTCATGAACTAAAATTTGTATCATTTTGAAATTCATGTTTTTAATCTCTCATGATACTTTATTTATACTTTGTATAAAACAAATACAGCAACACCAGTGTTCACAAGTGTTTGATTGGTATAACTTTTCCATCCTTTAATTTTCCAGATTTATGTTCTTATATTTCATGTGTGTCTTGTAAGTAGCATATAATTCTTTTTTAAACTCGATTTTCATGATCTTTGCCTTTAATTGGAGCATTTAGCCCAAATAAGATTAGCCCATATACAATAATGGTTTCTTTGGTTTAAATTCACATTTTTTCTCTCCTTTTGCCTCTTTTTCAGTATATTCAGTATATTTAAATAATCTACCACCTGGTCTTTGTCTTAGTGAGTTATTCGATCTTTTCCTATTCTTTTAATCATTACCCTGGAGATTGTACCATGAATTTGTGGCTTATCAGTGTCCAGTATAAAGTACTTTTACCTTTTCCTATAAATGACAAAAGGTTTTAACTTCTTTTATTCCCTTCTGATATCCATGCTATGATATAATTATTGTAATTGTGTTATATATATAAAATAGCTTTTTTATATGTATATACATATGTATGTAAATATGTATATACATACATAAATATGTATATACATATATATAAATATGTATATACATATATATAATATGTATATACATATATATAAATATGTATATACATATATATATATATAAACTTTTCCCCTACAGAACATGATTATCGCTCTATTCAGTCAATATTCATTATGTTTTCTTTTCTCTTTCTCTGTCCCTCCCACCCTTTTTTGGCATCTCCGTGCTCCCATGTGGGATTACACTTTTGTTTTCCTTTTATATTTCATTTAGTGCCATTGTACTGGGGACACATTTTCTGAGTTAGTGTTAGTCTGAAAATGAATATGTTGCTGTTATTTCTTAAGGATATTTTCTGTGTATACAATTTTAGATTGGCAGTCCTTTTATTTCTGTTCTTGGAAGTAATTTCATAAACTTTTAGTTTTTCTTGCTTTTACTATGAAAGTCAGTTGTCATTTATCACTCTTTTGAAGATAAATTGCCTTTCTTCTTTATTTAATTTTTCCGTTATTTTTGATTTTTGGCAACTTTGCTATGACACATCTAGTTTTTATAATTTGTTCTTTCTTGTCTTTTTGTGGATTTAATATTACGTTCTTATGGGGAACTTGATCTTTTGTCAGTTTTAGAAAATTGTCAGGCATTACCTTTTTTTCATTAGGGATAACAGTATTTTATTAAGGCATATTTTATACAGAATAAGATATATGAGTATTAAGTATACAGCTGATAATTTATGAAAAATATATAATTTTCATGTAATTATTACCCAGATAAAGATAATAGAATGTAGAATGTTTCCATTACCCCAGAAAGTAATGGTATGCCTCTTCCAATCATTAGCTCCTCTGCTGTCCTTAGGCAGTCACTAATCTAGTTCCTATATAGTACATGCATTCATTTAATTCAGGTATACATATAAATGGAGATCAAACATTATGTATTTTTTCATATCTGACTTCAGTCATTATAATTTTCCTTAGGTTTATCCATGTTGTTGTGTACATTAATTCTTTTTATTGCTAAGTAAGTTCTCCATTACATGAATATGCCATAGTTTGTTTATCAAACCTCCTTTTCATGTATTTTGTCCCCACACCCCAATTTTAGGTCAAAATATATAAAGCTACTATGAACATCTTACACATCTTTTGTGGAAATTTGCATTTATTTCTCTTGGGTATTTACCCAGAAGTGGAACTGTTGGGTCATAGAGTTTATAAGACATTTCTTTTTAAAAAATTTTTTTAAAATAGTTTTTTAGTTGTAAATGGACCTTAATTTTATTTGTTTATATGTGATGCTGAGAATTGAACTCAGTGCCTCACATATGCTAGGCAAGCGCTCCACCACTGAGCTACAACTCCAGCCCACTTTATAAGACATTTCTAAGCAGTTCTTTAAAGTATTTATACTATTTTCTATTCATCCAATAATGTATGAGAGATTCAGTTGCTATACACTCTCAATGACACTTGTAATTGTCAATGTTCTTAATTTTAGCCATCCTGGTGGATGTGTATGTCATTGTGGTTTTAATGATATTTCTTTCATGACTGATGTTGAGCACATTTTCATACACTTATTAGTCATTCAGATATCTTATTTTATGAAGTATATTAAAAAGTCGCTTAGGCGGCTGAGGCAGGAGGATTGTGGGTTCAAAGGCAGCTTCAGCAAAAGTGAGGCACTAAGCAACTTAGTCAGACCCTGTCTCTAAATAAAATATGAAATATGGCTGGGGTTGTGGCTCAGTGGTTGAGTGCCTGAGGTCAATCCCTGGTATCAAAGAAAAAAAATGTCTGTTGACATTATGAATCGGATTGTTTATCTTTTTATGATACATAGTTGTTCTTTATGTAGGTTGGTATGGCAATTTGCAAGATTTAGATATTGCAAATATTTCTTCCAGTATGAGGATTGCTGTTTTACCTTCTTAACAGTCTCTGTTGCTGAGAAAGAATTTTTAGTTTTGAGAAACTCAAATTTATCACTTTTTCTTTTATGGTTAGTACATTTCATGTCCCAACTGAGAAGTATTTGTTTTTTCCAAGGTTGTAAACATATTTCCTTTCAGAAGCTTTAGTTTTTTTCTTGCACATTTGTCTTTGCAACATCTTAAATTCAATTTTGTGTATGGTGGGTGTGGTTCATTTATTTCCTTATGGATTATTCCAGCACCGTTTGTTGAAAAGACTGTCCTTTGTCCTTTGATTTGTATTGGCCTCTTGGTCATTAATCAGTATGTATATTTCTGGACTGTATTCCTTTTCATCAATTTGTGTCTATCTGTACATTATTTAAACGGTCTTATTAAATACTTTATAGTCTTGCAATCAGATAGTTTCAGACTTTAACTTTGTTCTTTTTTCTTTGGTCATCTTGGCTATCTTAGGTCCTATGCCCAAATTTTAGCGTCAGTTTCCAATTTTAGCAAAAAATAATCCTGCTAGTATTTTGATCAAGATTATGTTAAACTATGAATTCCATTTGGAAAGAATAAACATCTAACAGTACTGAATTTTCTAATCCATGAATGTGATATAACTGCATTAATTGGATCTTTTAAGTTTTTCCCTCTGCAGTGTTCTGTACTTTTCAGTGCAGTTTGTGCATTTCTTTTGTTAAACTAATTCCTAGGTGTTTGGTTTCTTTTATACTATTGTAAATGGCATTATTAAAAAAATTAATTTCCAATTGTTTATTTCTAGCATAAAGAAATCCAATTCATTTTTATATATTGATCTTTTATCCCATGTTGTTGCTAAATTTAGTGATTTGTTCTTGTGGTTTGTTAATTTGTTGGGTTTTCTATATATACAATGGGGTCACCTGTGCTACTTGTTTTCCAAACTTTGTACCAGTCATCGTTGTTTTCTATTTTGTTTTGTTATCTGGGACCTTCAGAATAGAAGGTCTGATGAATGAAAGTGGAAAAATGGACAGCATTTCTTTGTACCTAACTTTAGAGAATATTTCACCATTAAGTATGGTGTTAGTTGTAGGGATTTTGCAGGTATCTTTCATGTCAGTTAGGAAAGCCTGATTTTATTTCCAGTTATCTTAGAATTTCTGTCCTGAATAGGTATTACATTTTATTGAATGCTTAGGTAAAGAAAACCAAACAAACTAAAAGTCAAAAAATGATGAAAGTTATGTCTTTATTTCATTTCTCTGCCTTTATTTTTACTCTCCTGACTTTAATTTTTTTCTTCTCTTTTTCTAGCTTCTTGGCGTGAGTGCTTATATTATTGATTTACAATGTTAAAAAAGTTCTAATTACCTGTTTAAAATGACCAATTTCCCCTAATTTCTACATTAGCTATATCCAATAAATTTTTATATATTTTTGCTAGTATTGTTTTCAAAATGTTTAAACATTTTTTATTGCTATATTTTCCTTTTCCAGTGTTATTTAGCAAGTGTTGTTTAATTTCCAAATATTTTAGTATAGTTATCTTTTTGTTTTGATTTCTACCATAATTCCATAATGTAAATTGGTGAATATTGATTTTTTTCATTTAACATTATAAAGATGTTAATTACTTTTTTTTCGGTTTTTTTTTTTTTTTTTTGGTATTGGAGATTGAACTCGGGACACTTATTCACTGAGCTTCATCCCTAGCCCTTTTTATATTTTATTTTGAGACAGCGTCTTGCTAAGTTGCTTAGGGCCTCACTAAGTGACTGAAGCTGGCTTTGAACTTGTGATCCTCCTTCCTCATCCTCCTGAGCCACTGGGATCACAGGCGTGTGCCACTGTGCCTAATTACTATTTCTATTAGAAAACCATATACTGTTCTTATTTATTGGGCCTCTGAATGTAATGTGATATTTTTTTTCCCTGCCTCATTTTAAGATTTTTTTCCTGATTTTTGGTATCTAGTAGTTCCATTATGGTCTACTTAGATATTGTAGTCTTTATATTTATTCTGCTTGGGGTTTGCTGAACTTCTTGAATCAATGGTTTCATGTCATTCAGTTTTAGAAAAAATTTGGATATCATCCTATCCAGATATTTATTCTACTCCTTTCTTTTTCTCCTGTCATTCCAAGACTAAAAAATATTTAATATTGTCCCAAGTCTCAGATACTCTGTTCCTTTAAAAAATTATATATCTGTTTCTAAGTTTGGATTGATATTAATTTGTCTTGAGGTTCACTGATCCTTTTTTCTGCTGTGTCCAATATATTTTAAAAAGTCCATTCACCTGAATTATTTATTTCATACATTCTAGTTTTTTTAGTTCTAGAATTTTCTTTTAGTTCTTTTTTAGAGTTTTCATTTCTCTCTTGGAATTCCCATCTTAGTGATTTTTTTTTGTATTCTTTACATATTTAAATTACTTATTTTGAAATCCTTATTCCTAATTCTGAGTGATTCTAATCATCTCTGTCTTTTTTTCTTTTTTTAACCTTTGTTCTCTTGATTCTTGATGACCAGTCACATTGTCTAGCTCTTCATGTCTTGTGAATTGTTTATTATATGATGGGCTTTGGGAAGAATATATTTTAGAGACTCTGGATTATTTTATTTCCCCTAAAAAATATTGAACTTTGTATTTTGTATTTGTGGGAGTGAAGGTACTGGTGTGTCACTTTCTTCTTTCAGGGCTTAGTTTTATAATATGGTAAGGCAGGTATATTTCAGCTTTTCCTTTAGTCCTAGAGCACAACTGTTTTAGCACTAGCTTCAAGATTTATGACATGCAGTAAAAGCAGTGCTTAGAAGAAAATTTATAGCATTAATGATAGATTAGAAGGAAGATCTAAAATCAATAATATAAGCTTCTGCCTTTCTCTAGTGAGAGAAATGAACAATTTAAGCCCAAAACAATCATAAGAAATAATAAAAATTAGGGAAAACTTCAGGGAAATTTAAATTTTGAATTTTAATTAAGCAAACAATGGAGAAAATATTTTCAAGTGTGGCATTTTTTTTTTAAAGCTGAGGCATATTTAAAAAGTGTCTATTCACACATGAAAGAAAATTCTGCTTTACTGTAGAAAACATGTAAATATTGCTTCATTGTTTTCTGACATTTAGAATTGTAAAAACAAGTATAATTTTGTCTTTCATAGGACTCCCTATGTTTTTCTTGAATCTTGGAGACTTATTTATTTATTATTAAGGTTTTTATAAATATTTCTAGATGCAAATTCATTTTCCTTGATTTTTGCTTGTAATGTGAAGAGCACTTTCAATCTGAGAATTGTGGTCCTTTTTCAATCTTTGTTCAGGAAATGTCTCATTAGTGAAGTTTTAAATTACTGATTTTCTTCCCATTGTTTTTGTCTATTCTTCAGGAATACCTATAATAGTTTAGTCAGATTTTCATTTTCTGTAATCTTTAGCAATTGAAGCCACTGTTTTCATATCTTCCCCTCTGTAGTCTCAGCTTTTTAGGTTGGCTTACTCTATAACTTTCCAGATTTCCTCCTCCTATTTATTACTTTCTGTGAAGTTTTCTGATTGTGCTATTTTATTTTTAGTTTGCTTACACTTACTTTACATCTTATCCAAATCCATTTTTATCCCATTCGGTTAGCTTTCCTTCTGACTTTGAATTTCTATGATTTTTCTACTCCTGTTTTTACAGAGCCCGTGTGTGTGTGTGTGTGTGTGTGTGTGTGTGTGTGTGTTTTAAATCATGTTGCCAATTCCACATGGCTAGATAATTTTAAGACATGTTTACTTTCCGTTTTCAGTATGATGTTTCTTTTCAAGTATATTTTTGGTTTGTCCTTCATTTTTTTTTTTTGAAAAATTATATTGGTATAATTTCCATCCAATCAAATGATCCATTTTAAGCATAGTGTTTAATAACTTTTTTTTGGTACCATGGATTGAACCTAGAGGTGTTTAGTCACTGAGTCACATTCCCAGCCAGCCCTTTTTATTTTTCATTTTGAGATAAGGTCTCACTAAGTTGCTTAGGGCCTCGCCAAGTTGCTGAGGCTGACTTTGAACCTGCGATTCTCCTTCCTCGGCCTTCTGAGCCGCTGGGATGACAAGTGTGTGTTAGTTACCACACCTGGCTTGTTTGATAACTTTGCAGATGTATACACTTAAGCAACACTGTAGTAAAAATATAGAACATTTTCATCACTCCCCAATAGTCTCATTTCTCTTTTCAATCAACCCACTACAAGCCACTGATCAGCTTATTTTCATTATAGTTTTCTTATTTTAAGATTTTTTTTTTTGGTACTGGGGATTGAACCCAGGGGCACTCCACAACTGAGCCACATTCCCAGCCCTATTTTGTATTTTATTTAGAGACAGGGTCTCACTGAGTTGCTTAGGGCCTCGCTAAGTTGCCGAGGCTGGCTTTGACCTCTCCATCCTCCTGCCTCAGACTCCCAAGTGCTGGGATTACAGGCGTGCGCCACTGTGCCCAGCTTTTAAGATTTTTTATGAATATAATCATATATGTCCCATTTTTGTATCTTTTTCTTTCACTCAGCAAATGTTTTTGAGATTTATCCATGTTGATATATTAGTGGTTTATTTATTTTTATTGTTGCATTATATTCCATCATATGGGTGGGATATAATGAGCTTAACTCCTTGGTGAAGGTTTTTAGTTATTAGACTATAAACACTCACGTAAAAGTGTTTTGATGAAGGTATGCATTTTTTTGGATAAATACTAGCTGTGAAAATACTGTGTCATTAAGTGTACATTTAACTTGTTAGAATTGTGCAATTCTTCAAAAATGGGGGGGACAAGAGAAGAATGGAGGAATTTTGGATGGTGTGGAGGAAAATGGGACAGGAGGGGGTGGGGGAAGGAAAGATAGTAGACTGAGACAGACAATATTACCCTATGTTTATGTAAGATTACATGAATCATGTGAATCTCCATTGTGTACAGCCATAGAAATGAAAAGTTGTATTCCATTTGTGTACAAAAAAAAAAAAATAGATGAATAGTTGCCTGGGGCTGGGGAGAGGAGGAAATGGAAAATAAATGCTAATGGTTAAGGGATTTCTTTTTATGTGATGCAGATGTTCTAAACCTATATGATGTTGGTTCTTAAACTCTAGGCTAAATAAAACCATTGAATCGTTAAAAAAAAAAAAAAAAAAGAAAGAAAGAAAAAGATCATGCAGGGTCTGGTGGTTTGGTAGAATGCTTGCCTAGCATGTGTGAGGCACTGGATTTCTTTCTCAGCACCACAAATAAATAAATGTTCATCAATAACTAAAAAAGTATGTTAAAAAATGATTATAACATTTATACTTTCTCCAGCAATGTGTGAGAGTTCAGTTGTTCTATATTGTCAACACTTGTGATTGTCAGTGTTTTTAATGGTAGACATTCTGATGGTCATGCTGTAGTAGACAATGTTTAATTTGCATTCCCCTGATGAATAGTGATAGTGAGCATCTTTTTGGGTGCTCATTGGCTATTCATATATCTTTTTGTTTGTGCATAACGTTTTCAGTGAAATTTTGGTTTTACTTTTGTTTTGCTCATTTTAAAATTGAGGTACTCATCTCATTATTAGATGTTGACTAAATTTGATTAGATGTTGAAAAAGTTTGTCAACTTATTGTGAATGTTTTTCTGAGTCAGGGCCTCCTTTCCTTTTCAGTATTTCAAAAAGGAAAAGTTTTAAATTTGGATAAATTTCAATTTGCTAATTTTTTCTTCTAATGGTTCTTCCTTCTGTTTCTACCAAAGTTGTTAAGAATTCTTTTGTACTTCTAGAAGTTTTATAGTTTAAGATTTTACATTTAAGCATATCATTAGTTTGGAATTAGTTTTTGTATGGTGTGAGGAAGGGTTGACTTTTCCCCCAAAATGTATCTAATCATTCCAGTTTGATTTGCTGAAAAAATTATCCTTTTCATATTGAATTAACCTTGATGATTTTATTGAAAAGTAATTGACCACATGCTTTCATTGGTCTGTTTCTAGATTCTGTATTTTGTCTAGACTCTACTATGTTTTTCTTTTCACTAATATTACACTCCATTGATCACTGTAGCTTATAGTATATTTTGAAATCATGTGATACAAATTCTTTATATTTGTTTCTTTTCAAAATTGATTTGACCATTATAATACCTTTGCATATTCATATAAATTTTACTATTGGCTTGTCATTTCCACAAAATAATTTTCTGGGGCTTTGGGATTTCACATGGAACATATAGTTTAATATGGGGAGAATTTTAACAATATTGAGTTTTCTGATCCACGAACATGGCATGCCTATTATTTATTTAGGTCTTTTATTTCAGCAATATTTGCTTATTCTCAGTATACAGAAATTTCTAATAGACATTTTGCTAATACTTCTCCCAAATGTTTTGGATGGTATTGTAAATAGTGTTTAAAATTTTAATGTTTAATAAATAGTGTTTAAAAATAGTAAAAATTTAGTTTAAGTCTATTTGTTTATTGCTACTCTATGTAAATATAATTGATTTTTATAGAGATTATACATTCTGCATTCTTGCTAAATTCACATTATTTTTATAGCTTTTTTGGGTAGATTTCTTCAGACGTTCTGTATAAATAATTAAGACTGCAAGTAGAGATGCTTTTCAGTTTTTCTTTTTTCTTTCTAACCTATATCCCATTCTTCTCTTCCTTCCACTCTTTTCCTTGCTTCTCGGCTTTTCTCTCCTTTCTTTCCTTTCTTTCATCTCTTCTTTTTGAGTCTCATTACACTGCCTCACGTCTGAAGTTCAGTGTTCAGCAGAAGTGCTGAGAGTGGACATACTTATTCTACCCTCAAGCTCTGAAGGAAAGTATTCAGGCTTTCACCATGAAATATGATGTCAGCTATAGGTTTTTCATGGATGCTTTTTTTTTTTTTTAAAAAAATCAGATCGAGGAAGTTGCTGACTCTTCTTAGTTTATGGAGATTTTAATCAATTTTAGGCAAATGCATTTTCTTTTTCTGTTGAGATGATAATATAATTTCTTTCCTTTATTCTGTTAATATGGTAAATTATATTGATCTGCTTTATACTGTTAAACCAATTTTGCATTCATGGGATAAACCCCACTCTTATGCTGTATTATATTGCCAGATTTAATTTGCTAAGACTTTCTTAATTGTTATTGCTCCACTTTTTTTTATACAGGATGGTAACTCAGGAGTGCTTTACCACTGAACTACATCCACAGCACTTTTTATTTTTTATTTTGAGTCAGGGTCTTGCTAAGTTGCTTAGGGCTTCACTACATTGCTGAGGCTGGCCTCGAACTTGCCACCCTCCTCTCTCAACCTCCTGAGTCACTTGGATTACAGGCATATGCCACCATACTCAGCTCTTGCTTTTACATTTATGAGGCATATTAATCTAGCTTTTTATTGCAATATTTCATCTGGTTTTGTTTATGAACTTATCCTGACCTCATGACATGAGTTGAGAAGTATCTCCTTTCTATTTTCTGAAATAGTTTATTTAAGTAAGATTTATTACTTAAATGATTCATATCATTCACTAGTGAAGTTATCTGGACTTGGGGTTTTTGTGGGAAAGTTTTATATTATAAATTTAATTTTTAAAATAGTTATAGGGTTATTTAGATTTTGAAGTTTTTATTGAACAATATTTTGTAACCTGTGTCTCTTGAGAATGTGGGCATTTCATCCAAATTGTTGAATTTATGGAAATGTTTGTAGGGTATATAGTGATGTTCTTGCTTTCATTCCTTACATGGTAATTGGCGTCTTCTCTATTTTTTCTTCATTAGGTTGGCTAGGTTGGCTGGAGGGCTTAAAAACTTTATTGAACTTTACAAAGAACTTGTTTTTTTATTTTATTGATTTTCTCTGCAGTTTTCTGGTTTCAATTTCATTGATTTCTGCCCTTTACTTTATTATTATTAGGTACCATGGATTGAATCTAGGAGTGTTTAAGCACTAAGCCACATCCCTAGCCCTCTTTATTTTTCATTTTGAGATAGGTTCTGGCTAAGTTGCTTAATGCCTCATGAAATTGCTGAGGCCAACCTTGAACTTGCAATCCTCCTGCCTCAGCCTCCTGAATCACTGGGGTTACAGGCATGTGCCACTGTGCCCAGCTTATTATTTTTTACCTTCTACTGTTCTTGAGCTTGATTTGTTTCCTTTCTGTTTTCTTAAGGTAGAAACATAAAACATTTCTTAGAACTTTTATGTTTTCTGGTATGAATTTAAAACTATGAATTTCATTCTAAACATTACTTTATTTGCACTGCATAAATTGTCATGTATATTGTTTTCATTATATTGCAGTTCAGATATTATCTAATATTTCTCATGATTTTTCTTTGACTTGTGAATTGTTTAGAAGTATTTTTTTAATGTAAAAATATTTGGTAATTTTCCAGATATCTTTGTGTTGTTTATTTCTAGTCTGATTCCATTCTTATCAGAGAACATACTGTATAAAGTAGCTCCATCTAAATTTTTCCTTTTGTGTGTGTGCGTGTGTGCTGGTGATTGAACTCAGGGGATTGAACATATGCTAAGGACATGCTCTTCCTCTGAACTATACCCATAGCTCGGCATCTAAATTTTTTAGACTTACTCTGTGGCCTAAAAATATTGTCTGTCTTGGTACAGGTTGTATGAGCATTTGAAAACAATGTGTATTCCATAGTGGTTGGGTGGAGAGTTTTTATTATCCGTTAGGTTAACTTCTTTGAGAGCGTTGTTCAAGTCATAATGCTACTGACTTTTATCCACTTGCTTTATCAATTGCTGAGAGGGGATTGTTTAAACTTACAACTCTAATTAGAAATTTAGCTCTCTTATCCATTTCATTAGTGCAATATATGTACACATATTTATAATTATATATTCTTGATCAATTGACCTTTTTATCTTCATGAAATATCTATCTTTATTTCTGGCAGTAATCTCTGACTTGGATCTGTTTGTCTGATATTTATATGGACATTCCAGCTTTCTTATTTAAACATTTGTGTGGCATAAGTTTTTCTGTTTACTTTTAACTTATCTGTTTCTTTATATCTCAAGTGTGTGTCTATTAGCAGAATTCATTTGAATAATGCTCTTTGAAAAACAAATCCCATTTGACAGTCTCTGCCTTTTAGACCATTTACATGTAATATTCAGACCATTGGCTGTTAATGGAAGTACTGATAATACAGTGGGCGGATCTGTGAGCTTTTGCTAATTTTATATTTGTCCCATCTATTCTTTATTCCCTTTTGTTAATATCTTGCCCTCTTTTAAATTCTTTTTAGTATTCAATTTTATATTGGTATTGAATCATTTACTTTTCTTTTGAAAAAATTTCTCTAGGGTTTACAATATGCATTTTTAACTTTACTGTTTGTCAAATATTATTATACCAATTTACATGTTAATATAAGAATCTATTTATTTTCATTTGTCACTCCTCATTCTTTTTGTACTTGTTATCAACATTTTGCATATACACACACTATTAGCCTCACATACCTTGCTATTATTTTTATTTTAAATAGTTATCTTTTTATGACATATTGAGTAAAAGAGTCTTCTGTAGTTATTTACTGTATTTATCTGTGCAGCACTCTTTATGCCTTGGTGTAAGCCTGAGCTTCTGTCTGGTATCCTCAGTGGTGCTCAGCTGGCAATGAGTTCTCTTATCTGGTACTTGTCTTTAAATAGTCTTTATGTAATATTCATTTATGAGGAATATTTTCCCTGGGGATAGAATTCTAGGTTGACAGTTTTTTTTTTCCTTTCAGCCTATTAAAGATATCATTCCATTGTCTTCTTTTATTGCTTTTGATGAGAAACCAATGATTATTCTTATCTTGTCTTTGTTCTCCTGAAAGTAACTTGTCTTTTTGTTTGTTTCCTGGCTGCTTCTAAGATTTCCTTCTTATCATTGGTTTTGTTTACATCGTTTTGATTGTAGTAAATTTTGGTGTGATTTTCTTTGCTTTTTTCTTGCCTAGGATTCCTTGACCTTCTTGGATCTGTAAGTTCAGAATTTTCTTCAAAATTGAAAAATTTGGTCATTTAAAAATATATATATACACCCACCATATAGTGGTCCTTTTGTGCTTTTAATCATATTACCTGAAAATTTCCCACAACTCACTGAAGCCTTTTTTATTTTTCTTCTAGTACTTCACTTTGAAATAGTTTCTGATATTATGCCTTTTAATTTACCATTCATTTCTTATGCATTGTTTCATATGCTGTAAACCCTATTCATTGATTTTTTTCATTTCAGATTTTTTTTTATTTTTAGAAATCCCTTTGGTTCTTTATTTCTTTCATCTCTATCTTCATTATGTTCATGATTATGTTTTCCTTTGAATATGTTTATAATAGCTCTTTTAAAGACATTGTTTGCTATTTCATCTTTGTAATTTCTGGGCTTGATTCTATTGATTACTTTTTCCCCTTGTTCAGAGTAACATTTTCCTCCTTCTTTCAAATATCAAGTGTTTTTTGACTTAAGCTGAATTCATAAATATAGCATTATTGAATGTCTAGATTTTTTGTCTTCCATTATAGTGCATTGGCATTTTTTTGGCAATCAGGTTACTTGTGGATCACCTTGACCCTTTCAAGCTTTGTTAGGGTGACCCTAGGGTGGCCTTTTCCTTGTTAGTTTAGTCCTATTACTAAGGTGTGACCTTCCCAGAGTATCTATGAAATGCTTCAGTGAATTCCCTGCACTTTGGCTGGTTGGAACTAGAACATTCCCAGCCATGTATGAGTGCTAAGAATTGTTTAGTTTACAGGCCCCCCTGGTTGTCTCTCCGTCCTCATGGAGCTTTACCTTAGACATGTTTGGCTTAATAGAAAGCCAAAACTTAAAAAGAATCCTACTTAGATTTCTGTAGTTACTTCTTTGCACAACTCCTGATTCCTTGGTACTCCACCTAGCAAAACACAGCTACTTTGCCTCTTCAAGCTACACTTTCTGTCCCTCAACTCAAAAGAATAACAAGAACAACAATAACAACAACAAACAAAATAAAACAAACCCCTGCCCTACTCTGCTTATCTTTCTCCTTTTAGGTCCAAGTCTGAGATTGTGTTCAGGCTGAAAACCAGGTGATTGTGGGACTGACTGACTGCACTATTTCTCTTCTCTCACAAAGCACTGTCCTCCCTATGCTATCTGTAATTTAGTCTTTCAAGTAGTTGTTATATTTTTAGTTTTCTAATTTATGATGGGAAGGCAAATGTAATATTAATTACTTCACCACAATTGGAAGTATTATGCTTCTACACTGTCTTTTGTTATTATTTTTGAATGGTGCTCTATTATTGATACTGTGGGTGATAAGAGTTCTGTTTCCTCAAATGTGAAGATTGAACACCTGAGAATTGCCAGGGTGAGTATAGTAAGCAAGTTCTATTTAAAGGCTAGAACAGAGATAGACTTCTCCGCAGAGAAGGGGCCCTAATACTGCGTGCTTGAGGAAGTGAGTGTGTCCTATCCCTTTTGTATATTTTAGATTTTCTTTGTTCTTATGCTTTGTTTCTCCCCTTATCTTGCCTCTGTGACCAGGGGCCAAAAAATAGATGAGCCAAAGGTGAGAAGGAAGCCTTCCAGGGGTGCCTCTGGGAGTCTGCCCAAATGGCAGGAAAAGGGGCCCCCTGGAGGTGCTTCATTAACAACATTTTGAGAGGAACCATTGCCTGGAGGCAGGTAACTGTGGCAACAGCTTGAGGGGATGAGGGAGAAGGGCTCTGGAGGCATTAGCATTTCAATCTCCCAGAGACAGCCTCCCCTAAATCAGCTTCCATCTTCCCATCCCAACTCTACACGTTCATTGTCTACACTGACTGCCTTTTGTCCCCTAGCTTCCTTATATATTTGTTACAAGGTGTGTAGATTTTCTTCATATCAGAATAAGTTGTAGTGCTTTTCCCATTTATAAATACCTGTGCTCTATTCTCAGAGATTTTTTTTTTTTTTTTGGTGTGTATGTGTGTGTGTGTGGGGGGGGGTGGGTACCAGAGGTGGAAGCCAGGGCCTCGTGCCTGCTAAGCTTGTGCTCTTCCACTGGGCAATGCTCTCAGTCCTTTTTATGTTTTGTTTCAGGGCGGGGTGTTGAGGAGTTTTGCAGGCTGGGCTTGAGTTCGTGATCCTCCTGCCTCAGGCTCCTGAATAGCTGGAATTATAGGAATGTATCACTGTGCCTTGCTAACTAACCTCAGAGATTTTGATTCAATAGATCTAACATGGGCTTTAGATATCATATTTTTAAAACCTTGATAATTTTTTTTAAAATTTTTATTTGGAGAGTCTCACTAAGGTTTTGAGGCTGGCTTCAAACTTGTGATCCTTCTACCTCAGCCTCCCAAGTCTCTGGGACAAAAGGCATATGCCACCTTGTCCAGTGATAAGTGGTTTTTGACAAATAGCAAAAACTAAGAATTGCTCTAATGTTATTTTGATAAACTTAAGTGGAATATCCTACCACCTATTCCTAATTCAGTGATGCTTGGTAGAATGAAAACTGAGAGGAATGCAACCTCCTACATACTCCCACTATCCACTCAAAAGACATTATTAGTTTCTGGCAGAGCAGAAGTATTTAGAACTCTGATCAAGTGCTATGACTCTTGCATGTTCTGATTTGTTTGTGCCTATGCATACAGTTGTTATATATTTTGAATATTACTTTTTTCTTTACATGTCAAGAACTTACTAATAATTTTAAAGCAGTCTGCAAATGTCCTTATAATACATGGATTCAGAGACAGTTAGAGATGATTTTATCATTGGTGCCAACTGTGTTTTGATTAGTGGTGACTGCCTGGAGCTCAGTGGAAAGGATCCTTAAGTAAGCTGTGAACTCAGTAGGAAGGAATGCAGTAATGGATTAGTTATGTCTGTCATGAATTTGGAATTGGAGGAATGGGGCACATGTCCTACATATTTACAATGCATATGCAGGTTAAAGGCAATCTTTTTCTTTAAGTTGCTCTAATTGCAAAGGAAAACTCTTTGTATTCATCTTGATGTTACCACTTTACGTGTGGGAAACAAATCTGTTATGAAATGCCTATACCCAAATTATCACTTCATTCATTCATTTACTCATTTATTCTTTTTTTTCTCTGTAAAGATATAAGCAATATGACATTATGTTATTAGAATAGTGGTCTTTGGTGTGCACTTCTTATCTTCTTTTTAAATAAATTGACCTGTGGTCCTATATGATTAGTATATGGCAATTTAGAAGGATGTCCTACTTACAGACACATTACATTTTGTAAAAATGATGGAATATTGCTAGTTAACTTCATTGGGCTACATGATCATCTGAAGGATGGTAATTACTGGTTATGATTTTCCCGGGTTGCTTGGTTCTTTTCCTTATTCTTTCTATATGCTTAGCTAAGGCATTAGATACAGATGTCAGCAAACTAGCAGAAGTTCAGTATGTGGGTCATATGTTTCATTTGGGCAATAAACTTATCTTCCCAGTTTCCACATTTGATGGGAATGCAGGAGGAAATAGAATGTTGGAGAATGCCTTAGGACACTTAAGGTATCAATCTGAAATGTTTCCTAATGCCAAAAATATAAGATGTTTATTATAGTATACCATAGTGAAAAGAACAGAGCATTGCAAATCAAGGGATCTAGGTTCAAGACCCAACTCATGTTGACTAACTCTGTGACCATATCAAGCTACTTAACCTTTTTAATTTCAAAACTTATTCTTATGTTAAATGAGGTTAATAATCTGCTGTAGATAGCCCATTGAATTATTGTGGAATCAAGTGAAAATATAGTTGTAAATACTTTCGCAGACTTGTTAATGTTACAACATTGTGAGGTCATATGATACTGTGTCTGCTGCCTTCTATTGGATTTCTCTTCTTGGGAAAATGGATAGAATTGTGATATCTTTGCCTGATTTTAACATTTTTCATAGACTTTAAGAAACAATCCTTCTAAGAAGCCATCTGATGGTGCTTCTATTTAAGAAAAAGAAAGCTAGTGAAGTATTTGCTGTGTTTTCACTAGGGCAGGAATAATTTCAATGAAAAGTGTTCATCAGCTCTACTTTGCTTTACAGCTTGGAATCCCATCCACTGCCAGCATATCGAATGCCACAACGCAATTAACAAACCAGCTGTGAAGGTACTGTTTTTTTTAGGCTTGGTTCCATGTTTTCCTTTCAGTGGTCAAATTATTAGAAGCAAATTACTGAATGAAGTGGAGGAGATTGCATGCTTCTCTGTAAAGCACAGCCTTTTGTGGTAATTTCAAGCTCCTATGTTCAGTCTGACTGTGCTTGGGCAGATTGGATCAAAACAGTGATGAGTAATTGTATCTGCAGTTTTTTGATATGAGTTCACAGCCAGGTATTGTGTAGCACTGAGCTGATTATCAGAAGAATCCCGGTGAAACACTTACAGAGCCCTTCATTGGCTTCTATCTGACTTAATAAACTCAAGGAAATGTATTTTCCCTCACTTTTTATATGCATGCTCCAAATTTGGAATGCCTGGTATGTGAATACTCAAATTCAAGAATTCTAGGGCAAAAATAGATAAAATTGTGAAGTATTGGTTCAGATCACAGATGTGGCTTAGTGGAAATGACTGAGAGGTGTTTGTACAGCATGCACGTAGAAAGTTACTTTAGAGGTAAGGAAACAGTGGTTTAGAGAGTTCAGGTCTCTTTCCTAAGGTCACACAGGCAGTTAGTGTCAGCACTGGGGTCAGAGTCAGGTACTCTTACTCTCAGCCTCATTCTTCTCTCAACATCCATTCTGTGTAATCCTGTTAAAACCCCAAATCCAGGATGTTGAATGTTAGAGAAACAATCACGTCTTCTAATAAAATTGCTTGTGGTGTATTTGTTGGCCACAAAACATTTGGCTGGATAGACTGGAGTCTCTTTGTAAGGATTAAATGTCACATGGTTAAGCTACCAGAGTTCACTGTTACTTTTAGAACTTGTGTCATGGGAGTTTGTTTCCCTTTTTCTAAATAGATAGATGGTGAAAATGACCAAATAATAGATAATACCATCACTTTAGAAAAACAAAGAACAGGTAAAATGAGATCTAATGAATATAAAAAGAACCAAAAAATGTGTTCCATCAACCAGAAGTGGCATCTAGGTGCCAATAACAATGTTGTAATCTTGAGATATCATATCTGCCTCTAATGAAGGCAAATTTAATGAATGTTGAGAAAGAACAGATGACGGTGACCTGCTAAGGAAACGGTGGGCCTGTTCATACCATTCTACTGTGTATACCCCCTATTGAACTTCAGTAGACATTGGGGTTCTTTGTTGTGAGGGTATTTTGAGCTAAACACATGTGAGATTATATATTATACAAGGAGTTCAGCTTGCTTGATTTTTCACAGTGATGAAATGTGCATGGTTCTTTCTTACTTTTATTTCTATATCCTTCCTTCCTGCCTGCCTGCTACAGGGTTTCTCTAGTTATTTTTTCCTTGAGGTTATGTCAGACTGCATTCTCAGGAGTCCTCTGACATCCTAGTTAGTAATTTTTTCTGGCCTTCTAATCACAGAAATAATCAGGAATTAGATTTTATCCTCTTTTAGGCAAACAGCCTAGTCAGCTCCTCTAGGTTGGTCTTAATTATCTCCCCAAAGCCAGGCCTCTAGGATAGGTCAGACCATCCTACTTTCTGCCATTTAAAAATTTGGGGTACATTTCACATAACATAAAATTAACCGTTTTTTTTTTTTCAATTTTATTTCTTATTTATTTATTTATTTTTGGTACTGGGGATTGAACTCAGGGACACTCGACCACTGAGCCACATCCTCAGCCCTATTTTCTATTTTATTTAGAGATAGGGTCTCACTGAGTTGCTTAGGGCCTCGCTAAGTTGCTGAGGCTGGCTTTGAACTCGCGATCCTCCTGCCTCAGCCTCCCAAGTGCTGGGATTACAGGCATGTGCCACCGCGTCCGGCAAAATTAACCGTTTTGAAGTGAACAATTCAGTGGTATTTGGTACATTCACAGCAACTCCAAGTTTCATTTATTTCCAAGACATTTTCACCACCCTCCAAATCTCAAGTGCTGATCTCTAGTTTTCCTAAAGAACTCTCTTTTCTATTTTCACCCTACACTTTTTAGAAAGGGAACATTCTTGTTAATGTTTCCTTTACTGGGGCCATTTTGGACTATGACTCTGGTATTGTTCTATATTTCCAATGTGAGTGCTTCCAAGCCTACATCATTACCACATGACATACAGATCAAAAGTATCCAGCATCCAGATGCTTACAAAATTATATAAGTGAAAAGCAAAGTTATGAAATTGCATATGATACTAATTTAGTTTAAATGTCACACATATATGTATTCATATTCATATTAAAGAAAACCCAGTTGTATTCATTGGAATGTTACCAGGGAATGCATCAGGATGGACAGCTAATGAGTAATTTGAATTTCCTTTTTCTCCATTTCCCAAGCCTCTATAATGGGCATATATTTTGTTCATAAACAGAAAACAATTATTTTTAATGCAACATCCAGATGTGAACTCATTAGGAAAGGTGTCAACTGATTTGTTTAGAGTAGAACAACATTGACTCTACTGCTCAGAAATCTGGTGGGTCATGTTAATTAAGCCACTTAACAGATAAGCGGTCAACCAGTTAATCTCTAGAGACTCTAGTGCTAGCACCTTAGGGAGTTTTTTCTTTTGAGTGGAGCACCTGGAAGAGGTATCAATGACTTGTTAGAAATGAGAGTAAGGTAATAATGCTCATGAGAATGGATGGATGGGGTGCATGGGAAAGACTCAGGAAAAATGGATCAATCCTCTCCAAATGCTTGTATTTCCACAATACCACCAGGCACTAATGGTTTGCCAAATAGAAAAGCATTATCTATTTTTGTTACAATAGAGTCCTAAAATAATTTTTAAGTAAAAGTCAAGAGCTTCAATAAGGTTAATGGTGAAAATATGTTAGAACTTATGGTTTATTATATCACACTCTGCTTTTGGTTTTACTTGGTTGTATTTGAAGTCCTCTTTATAAAATATTTTGAAGCCCAGATGATTATTTAAGACAAGGGTTGGGCCAGCTATGGCGCATAGCCAAATCTAGCTGGCTGGCTGTTTTGTAAGTAAAGTTTTTTTAGAACATAGCTATACTCATTTTCTTTTGGCCGCTTTCATGCTATACCTGTGGAGTTGAGTAGTTTTGACAGAGACTGTATGGCCCACAAAATCTAAAACATTTACTTTCTGGCCATTCATAGAAAAAGTGTCAATCTCTGATTTAACAAAAAGTAGTTATTCATTATTGCGTGTAAGGAAGCATGATCTTACTCAAGGAAAAATTTCACACCAGTTGTTTAGTACCTGGGAATACACAATTGACAATTTTGATAGTGTGATGATTTAAATTTAGCAATTCTAACTATTATTTTCCCAACCACTGAACTTATCAGGGTTTTAACTAAATTTCAGGCTGTTTTGGATTGTAAATTTGGGTCATTTCCCATTTTCACGTCAATGAAAACAACTAAAGAAGAGAGTGAAGTTTTAAAAGAATTTGTGTACTAGACATTCACTGGGTAATTTGCTATAGCATGGGTTGATTATTTCTTGAAAGGCAGGGACAGAATTTGAAATGACTTTGAGAAATCTGATGCCAAGTAAAAAATGCAGCTAGTCATCTGAATGTGTTCACTTGATCTAAAACTTCCAGATATTTGAAATATCCTGGCACTCAACTGTGAAGTGAATACTTTTCATCCTGGTGCTTGGGCTAGCGAAGCCCCAACCACAAACAACAAAGCATTGGGGGTGAACAAATTATAGGTCGTAGGTGCAGAAAAAAATAAAAAATGCGAAAATGAAATGTTGGATGATTGTATCAGAGCTGAGATTCCAGAGTACGATGACTAAACTACTCAATGTTAGATTTAGTGCTAACTTTTCCAAATGTCTTAAGAGGCTAGGTTCTCTACTTGCTAGCATGTTTGTATCATTTGTGATTTTAAGATCTTAATAACAATATATTTTCCTTTTCCTAAAGGGAGATAACTATGTTTACCTTTAAGAGCCATTGAATAAGATGATTTTTTTTTAATCTTTGTGGAATGAAGGTGGGTTTCTTGACACTGTTTGTTACTTTAATTGCAAATAACAAGAGAAATGAAAACCCACCACAGCTGCCTTGAATTTCCCAGTTGTACTCAGTGAGTGCAGCATGAGCATTCACAGGTCAAATGGGTTTTACTAACATCTATTCCACTTTGCCTGTGGGAATGTGTGGCTGTGAAGCATTCATCCTCATCATACTAGAGCAAGAGAGTTCATTCTGTCTTTTCATGTGTTTCAGATGTGCATAGACCCTTCCCTGTCAGTTGCTTTGGGGGATAAACCACCCCCGTTGTATCTCTGTGAAGAATGCAGCGAGAGGATTGCAGGGTAGGTATAGAAGTCTCCCAGGAGGAGGAAATAGAGCAACAATGGGAAAATAAGAAAAAGCATTTGGACTTAAATTGGTTATGTTACACAACTTTCCCAGGAGCCTTGCCATTTCTTAAAGGTTCATTTGTCTGATATTTAACATGTAGCAAAGTGTCATTTAGAAGATTACAGCTTTGTTTGTAATATTTTGCTCCATGTGACATAAGAAAGCAATTTCACTTAATAAAACAGCTCTAATTTTGAAGTAGCCTTATTAAAAAAGCCTCAGAGAAAAACAGATGTAAAAGAAGACTGTGGTTTCCAAACATGACATGTAATGCAAGTGGATTCTCTTTGCTTGTTAGTTTTACAGTCACACTTAGCTTTGTGCAGATCATGCAGTATTTTGGTTGGCATAATTAGCATCTGGAAAGTATCATTTGAAGATAACTGAATATGATGAAATGCCTATAATTTATAATTTAGCTGGAATGCATTAGATGTTTTAAAAGTTTATTATGATAGTGCTCTTGATTATCCTTTCTATTAAAAGCCTTTCATCAATAGTATGCAGCTTATAAACATTCATGTGGAAGGGGAGCATTTCGCTGAAGCTCAAAATGAATTTTGTTTTTCTTTATAGGGACCACAGTGAGTGGTTGATTGATGTTCTTCTGCCACAAGGTATGGTTTACTTCAGAAAGGGTGAATAATGACTAATCACTACTAATGACATGGTTGATTCATCTCCCTTTGTGCTATTTTATTTTACAAAGATAGTAACCAAAGCATAATATCACATGAATATTCATTGACCTGAAGCATTTTATCAGTGTCTTGGTTATTATATATCCAAGCATTTAATAATGAGGGAAGAGGTATCAACTCTACCAAAATTAAGGTTAGATGTTGCAGTTAGGCTTCGTAGGATTAAAACCCTGCCAAATGATGTCTTAAGGGATTTTCTGTGTCTGTAACAGGTGTCATCAATGATATTTTGCCTTGCCAGATAAGAAAGGGAATAAAAAATGCCAGTGGGAAGAGAATTGAATAATGGGTCTTTTTCTTGCCACTATGTTTTGGGGTATATCCTTTAATTGCTCTGAGACTCAAGCTCTCCATCAATTAAATGGGGCTAAAGTACATCTAACTCATTTCAGTGAATAGACAAGATTTGCAACTTTTCTTTTTTTTTGGTTCTGGGGATTGAGTCCCGGGGCACCTAACCACTGAGCTACATCCCTAGCCCTTTTTTTATATTTTATTTAGAGACAGGGTCTCGCTGAGTTGCTTTGGGCCTCACTGAGTTGCTGAGGCTGGCTCTGAACTTGAGATCCTCCTGCCTCAGCCTCCCGAGCTGCTGAGATTACAGGCGTGTGCTACCACAACTGGCCTGTAACACTTTTTGATGTTTGTTGGAATTCTGAAAGTTGTGTTTCAAAAGTTGGTAGGTCCTACTCAGAGCATTCTTCTGTATATGGGAGAAGCAGGATTTCTGGCCATCCCATTGGTGGCTAAAATAACAAGGAAAAGTACTCAGGAAAGCAGAGGAAAGACAAAGGGTGGGTAAAGCTAGGGCATGGTGAGTATAGATCAACGACACAAGAAGAACTTGATATCTGACTTTGGATATAGATAATAAAAGGATTTATATGAAAGGCCCATTTAAAATGAAATTTTAAAACCTTATGTTAATAAAATCTGTGACCACCTGAAAAAATCCTTAAGGCATTTGTTCAATGACAATTACACTACTTCTTTGTAGTTCAACTTTTAACATTGGGTCATCTCAACCTTAAGAGAGAAATTAATTTAATGAGTGCTCACTCTCTGTAAAATGGAGCAATAATGTTAGTCTCTTTCCTTCAAAGGGACATTTTGAAAAGTTACATAAGGTTATTTGTAGAAAGATTTAGGCTTGTATTGTGGATAAAGGTAAGTTTTTCCCCTTGAAACTGGGCCACTTTATTAGTGAGCTTCCAGTGCTCTGAGGTACAGCTGACAGTCAAGTACTAATGAACATGTTATTTTGTTTATTTATTTATTTTTTTAACAGACTAGGCCTCTCAATGTTGTATGTTGCCCAGGCTGGCCCTAAACTCCTGGGCTCAAGTGATCCTCCTGTCTTGGCTTCTTAGGGAGCTGGGACTATAGACATGTGCCACTGTGCCTAGCTTCTAAATACATTTGAAATATCAGATATGTTGCTGCATTTTGGTCATCATTTCCAGATGATATTCATCTTTGGAAGAATTGATGATAACTTTTTATTATTTATCTAGAGATATGACACTAACCTCAGATTATTTAAGGTAAACTCAAGGATATCGAGCTGTTAAATTACCATTAGTTATACAAAAGCAGTTTTAAAAGTGAGTTATGGGGCTGGGGTTGTGGCTCAGTGGTAGAGTGCTTTCTAGAGTGTGTGAGGCACTGGGTTCAATTCTCAGCACCACATATAAATAAGTAAATAAAAAGTAAAGGTCCATCAACAACTAATAAAAAATACTTTTTAAAAAAGTGAGTTATAAATTTCATTGACTTGGCATCCACTAATTCATGATTTTCAGAAGTTTGGGGGACATTTACCTTTAATTTTTAAATAAATCATAACAGGTCATCATATAAGTAAGGCATTAGTCCATTTTTTGAGTCCTTACTGTTTCAAGGGAAATGCTAATAGATTTTTGGAAGAATAATTTTCAGGTATTCTTCTTAAGCATCAATATCCATGGAAATAATTGATATGCCCACTAAAAAGAATTTTTATGTGTTTGTTGAAGTTAATCCTGGAAGTAGACAGTAGTTTGATGGCATTGCTCCAAATGGAATACCCATGGGTTTGAGAATTGTGATCCCTTTTGTAACCATATAGCTTGTTTTATATGAATTAAGTCTGGTATGAATTAATAGTTCAAGTCAATAGGCTTTTTCTACAGTTTTGATATAGCAGACCATCCATGGCATTGGTCTAAATATGTCTCATCAAACCAGAATCAGTGTATTGAATAGAGCAGCGAACAGGGGATATAGCAACTATAACTCTACATACGTCTCTACCATTGATAGTCTGTGTGATCTTGAAGAACTCATGCAACCATGGAAGCCCTCAGTTTTGTTCTCTATAAAATAAGGAGGTTAAGATTAAAGTTGTTTGGTTTTAATGGAATCTGATTTCTAAGTCAGAAATTTTCTTACCTGAGAAAATTGAATTAGATGTGAGACTAGGTGACATATTTGCCACATGCATGTGTTTCTGGCTTCATTAAACATAAATCCTGAAATCATTATAAAGTGAGCAAGAGGTATTTTATACTTTTGGAGGAAAATAGAGGCCAATAAAGTAGATGACAACTTATGAGAAAGTCCAAAACCGTTTTGGCCAAGTTCCAAGGTTGTGTGAATTTTATGATTTTTTTTTTATTATCCTTCACGGCTGCCCTTATTTAAAATGGGCTTTCTTTCTTTGTTGATATTTTGTGTACCTTCCCCTTACAGCTGAAATATCTGCCATATGTCAGAAAAAGGTAAGAGCCAGCCATCTGTGTGGTGGGGCATGGTTTTCTGTGTTTGTATGTCAATTAGTGCATTGACATCTGCCTCATTTCTGCACCATGGTTTCCTAGTATGTTCATGTCACTGTATTTGTGAAGAGAAAAAGGAAATAATTTAGCATGCAAGATTGTGATGTCAAAACGGTCTCTATTTCCATCACTGCTTTTGCTCACTCATCTTATGTACAATGTTTTTGTTAAGTAATTTGGAATAAAAGCATATGTGTAATTCTTGAAGTCTAATTATAAAAGGTTTGAATGACAGTGCAATTTTTAGAACTTAACTTTAGTAAAGAATGCATCTTATATGCTAAAAAATCTTTATTATAGTTTTGAGATGTAGTGTGAATGGTCTAATATATATGTGTCAAAACATATCCTGATCAAGTACACATGGAAAATACTCATTTATATGGAAACTGAACAATGAATCTAGTTAAAGATTCCTCCAAAATTTCCCTTAGCCACTTTTTGTACAGTTTCTCTGAACCACTTCTATTTTTACTTCTTGTTTTAGTGATTGAAAAGTAAAAGAGAAGATTGATATAGTCATACAAAGAATTTTGATGAGTTGGTTGAAATGTTTGGGTTCTTGCCAGCTCCGTTCTCTCTTACTTTTGTGGACCTTGTGCAAGTCATTTAAACATTTTTGGAGGCTGATTATGAGTAGGTACCTTTGGAAGACTGTTTTGGTTATTTACTGTTGCATAACAAACTATACTAAAACGTAGTAGCTAATAACAACCACCAAGTTGAACAAGTTGGCCTATGCTCAGCTAGGTAGTTCTGATAGACTTTTAGGCTCACTGATATACTTGCAGAAAGTTGGTGTGTGTTGATGATTGACTGGTTCCTGATGGTCTTACTCCCATGTCGTATCTGGGGTCTTAACTGGTTGCCTAGATGGTTGGAATGATGAGGAATCTGGGCCTCCTTCTTTCTATGAGATGTCTTGTCCTTCAAGGGGCTGGGCTGGACTTGTTCATAAGGCAGTAGTGTTCTGAGGGAGGGAGGGGAGGTTGCAAGACCTCAGAGACTTAGAAGTCCATGTCAGTTCTGCTGCTCTTCATTGGTCAAAGCAAGTCCAAATGTCAGCGCAGATTCAAGGAGTGGGGAAATAGGATCCTCCTGGTTATAAAAGGAGTAGTAAGAATTTTGTGGTCATATTTAATCTACCACAAGCTACTATTTAACTATAACTAAATTTTTTCCATATGTAAAATATATTTGTCACTTTACAATGCCCCCACAAATATTGTTCCTTTGTGGGTTTAGGCCTAAAGTTTAGTATCTTGTGGTGGTATGATCACCTATGAAATTCCTTAGGTACAAATTCTTTTAATTCAGAGACCTATGAACTAAGAAGAAAAATTATCTGCTCCCTGCACACCTAAGATACAATAGTGAGATAGGTACAGGATTACAGCAATAAACCTTTATTTAGAAAGAGGAAGAGAAGGCAATTGGCAGTCACTGGTCTATAGCAGCTCCAGCCAGGAGCATGTCAACAGCTGCTCACTCCTTTCCAGGGATGGCCAATGGGCCTTTATTAAGGTCTTGATTTACTTCCTGGGAGTAGTTTCCTAACCCATCCCCCATCCTGAGGTCTTGTCTCTACTCTCTGAGACATCTTTCCTTTAAATTAGAAATGGTCTGTGTTGCAGCAAGTAGCTCAAGCTGCTTCTTGTGTAGAGGTTGGAGTTCCACCCGCCTTTTTTTTCATTTTGGACTGTGTTGTCTAGTTTTAGCTGGTGGTGTTTTTGCTAGTGTGACTCCTAAAAACTTTGTGGATTTTCAATGTATCTAATTGGGTTCTGGGCACCCAAAGCCACATCTATAATTATTTTTGAGAAGGCTTTTTTTCTATCTTTGAGCATTTCATACTGCACCTAAAATTATTAGAAACCCTCTTCTAGTCACAAAGCTCATCTGTGCACACCTTATAGTTTTCTGAATTCTTAACAAAAAGTCTTCTATTAATAGAGTACACTCTTGATTTTATCTTTATCCTGAGGCCATTTTTACGTTGAGAATTTTTTACAAGTTTGAAAGACTATGATATGCAAGTTGTATTTTTCTTGTTTTGTGATGCGGAAGCCCTATGCATGTTAGGGAAATGTTCTCCTACTGTGTTATATCCCCAGCCTAAGATTTATTTTCAAAATCAGTATGTCTTATCTTTGGTGTCATACCTAACATATTTGAGACACAAAGTAGATAATTTTTAACACTTCTCCTTGCATGACAAAATTATTTTTAGTAATAAGCTTTAAATTAACACATTTTATTACTCATCCTTTAATAAATGTTATATTTTATATGAAAGTTAATTTGGATAGCTTTCATTAAGTTCATAGTTCAGAATTGTTTGAGCTTACTCTGGGCATAGTTTGTGCCTCTAACTCTTTGGTATGACATATTCCTACCTTTGAATAGTAAGTTTGAAATAAGCAATAATAGTATTATGATGGAAGATAAAGACCTTGATTTATTTCAGTTCTGTCATTATGAGACCAGTTGGAACTACAGATGTTCCTTGACTTATGATGGGGTTATGTCTTGAAAAACCCATCATAAGATGAAAATGCATTTAATACATCTAACTTGCCAAATATCATAGGTTAGCCTAGACCACCTTCAGTGTGCTCAGAACACTTATATTAGCCTACAATTAGGCAATGCCATCTAACACAAAGTCTATTTTATAATAAAGTATTAAATATCTCATATAACATATTGAATACTGTACTAAAAGTGAAACATGGAATGGTTATGTGGGTATACTTTCTCACCAAATTAAAACAAACAAACAAACCCTAGATTTAGTTGCTGTAGAGTTGGGACTGTTTGTATTTATTTGTGTATAAAATTCAAAGCAGTAAAACAGAGTGACTGGAATGAACGTTTGAAAATTGCACCCAGCTGAATCTGCATCTAAGGGAAATCTTTCTAGTTTACTATTGAAATGAATACATATAACTGAGTGCACCAACATTCCTATACAGGTGGCAATTAGTGCTATAGATGTCAAGGTAGACCCGGGACATTTATTGTAAGGCTGTATATCTGTTGCTAATAATAGTGATATTCCTGGTTCCACCCCCCCTTCTTTTAAGAGGGGCTGGAAAGTGACTGGGATACTTCAAGTTCACAGAGTCCTTTAAGTTCAACCTAGTGCTCAACAATACTCCCAACTTAGTGAAGTAACAGAAAATATCTTCTTACACATGATCTAGCCCCACCTGAGCCTCAACAATACTTCAACACATAGAATAGGGGAGACAAAAACCCCAAGCCTAGGAGGAACAACTGGGGGGACCTCATGTCCCACTCCTGCACATATCCTCATACATCAAAAACAGAGAGAAGTCCCAGAACAAAAAAGGATCACTACACACAAAAGAGAAAGAGACATCCATTTCAATTGATGCACAAATCCAAGATTTCTAAAAACACAAGGAAATAGGCAAACAAATCTCTCCCAAAATTCACTGTCCCCCAGCAAAGGATCCTACAGATATGGAAGATTAAATTCCATTAATCTATAGATTAAATTCCATTGATTATTAAAATACTCATTGAACTAAAAGAAGATCTAAGGAATGAATTAAGAAAGCAAATACAGGAGATGAAAGGCCATTTCAATAAAGAAATAGAGATAATGAAAAGAAACCTATCAGAACTCCTGGAAACACCAGGAATCAAGATTCACTTCAAAGTATCACCACCAGATTAGAGTGCACAGAAGACAGAACTTCAGACTTTGAAGACAGAGCTTAAGGCCTCAAACATAGGATATATGAACTTGAGTACTCATTATGTAATAAAGGAAAAAGAAAAAAGAACATGATCAGAATATATAAGAACTCTGGGATGGCATCAAGAGAGCAAATCTGAGAGTCATTTGAATAGAAGAGGACATGGAGAAACAGACTAAAGACACTTAGATTATTTTCAATGAGACAGTAACATAAAAATTTCCTCATATTAGAGATGAGATGGACATCCACATATAGGAGGCATGCAGGACCCCAAATAGACAAGATCAAAACAATCTCTCTAAGACACATCATAATCAGAATGCCAAACATAGAAAATAAGGAAAGAATATTAAAAGCTACAAGAGAAAAGCATCAGGTCATATTTAGAGGCAAACCAATAAGTCTTACTTTTGACTTCTCTACTGAGATACTAAAATCAAGGATGACCTGGAATGAGATATTGCAAGCTCTAAAAGAAAACAGTTTCTAGCCATGACTGTTATATTCAGCAAAGCTGTCTTTCAAAATAAAAGCTTTCTATGACAAGGATAATCTAAAAGATTCATGACCATTGAACCAGCACTACAATGAATAATCAAAGATATACTGCACATGGAGGGACCCAAAAATAAACCCTAAAGCTCCCAAATAGATGAAGATCGCTAGAGTAGCAACCAACAAATGAAAATAAAGACAGAATTAAATATAGCAAATAAACCAAAATGGCATGAAACAACAAACACGTATCTGTAATAATAATGTAAATGGTTTCAACTTTTCAATTAAAAGACATAGATTAGCAGAATGGATTAAAAAACAAATCCAACTATATGCAGTTTTCAAGAGACTCATGTCATAGGCAAAGACACCCACAGACTGAAAATAAAATGATGGAAAAAAAATATTCCATGCAAAAGGAGTCTGAGAACAAGTGGGAGTAGCTATTCTCATCTGATAGAGCAGATTTTGAGCAAAAATTAGAAGAGACAAAGAAGGCCACTACATATTAGTAAAGGGAACAATCCAGCAAGAAGACATAATGAGATATATATATATATATATATAT
>JAJEJO010000686.1:143231-291231 GCA_020662805.1 Glaucomys volans | reverse complement strand
TTTTGTCAGCTTGTTGAAAGAAGCCGAATTCCATGCTGAGCAGCGGGAACATGAGCTGAATCGCCGACGACAGCTGGGCCTCTCCTCTTCCCACCATTCCCTGGATAATGCTGACTTTGATAACAAGGACGATGATAAACACGACCAGAGGCTGCTTAGTCAATTTGGAATATGGTTCTTAGTAAGAAAAAGAAGTTACCTATTCTCTGCTTTCTTGTTTCTTATTGTACTGATGAGGGATTTCTCCTGTTCTTTTGAAAGGAGTAAATAGTAAATATTGGAAAATTAATCTTAGTGCTTATAAATTAATCTTAGGGCTATATACTCTGAGGCAGTAGCTATCAGCTCTGGGTTGCACATTAGATTTACCTAAGAAAGTGCTTAAAAAGTAACAGTATCCAGATCTTTCCCAGAGTTCTGGAAATGTTTTAAAAAGCTCCCTGTTTGACTTTAATAAACATTCAGGTATTGAAATCTACAATGCCATGGCCTTGCCTGGTTGAAATGCACTTTCTTGACAAGAAGCAAATGGGAAACTTGCTAGTATGAATTGTCAAGTACTGGGGTCAACATAATTTACAGATAATTTACTATCATTCGTGTAATTGGAATTTTATGTATATTTCAGGCAGGATTGTGTACACTACAGAAATTATAGCCAAATTTACACAGGGAATCAGTGATTGCCACTGACTGATTCCACTGCAGCCCTCATTCAGTGGAGATCAACCATAGACATAAACCAGTCAAATGCACTGATTCTGCAGAGAAGCAGGCTTTTATTTATTCATTTATTTTGCTGACTAGAGCCATGGATTAAGTCTCCATAGTAATATATTTCTTTTATGCTTGCACACAGTTTCCTGAAAAAGTCTTTACCAAATTGGGATTTAATTGTTGATTTTGCATGTCTTACTTCCAAGAACTTGTTATCTAATAATACCATGGCTACTACTGCTGGGAACTCTGAGGGCAGGGACAGTGCTTTCTTTATTTTTTGTATTCTTGTACCCTGCTGCAATGCTGAATAAAAGATAATCTCCAAATGAACAAAAGAGTGGTAATTTTTAAAAAATCTACTTATAATAAAGTAGCAGCCTTAAAGTATCAGAATTAATTCTGATACAAAAATCTTACCTAAATCAGATCATTTTAGAAATGAAATGTGTATATATGTAATTGTTCTTTGAAGACATTGATGAAATATCACTTCCTGGACTTAATTTTTGGAAGCATTTATCAAGCATAGGTTATGTAATAGATTTATTGCAGGAAAAAAATGGTATTAGAAGATAAAATCTTGTGGGGATGTTATTGTTTCACACCCTCTGACCCTGTAGAGAGGACCATAGTTTCTGGATAAATGATCATCATTTATAAAACTGCCTGCTTCAAATGGATTTTCTGGAACTTTTTTTTATTTGTTTTTGGTTTTTTTTTTTTTTTTTTTTGCCTTTAAATGTACATGCAATAATTTTGTAATGACGATAGATGAAGACTAAACAAGTGTCTACTCTTTCTGCCCCAGGTGAGCTTGTGTACACCCAGTGAAAACACTCCTACAGAAAGCTTGGCCCGGCTGGTGGCCATGGTGTTTCAGTGGTTTCACTCCACAGCATACATGATGGATGATGAAGTTGGAAGCTTGGTGGAAAAACTGAAGCCCCAGTTTGTCACCAAGTGGTTGAAGACAGTATGCGATGTTCGCTTTGATGTCATGGTCATGTGCCTTCTTCCCAAACCCATGGAATTTGCCAGGGTAAGTGGAGGCTAATAGCTTGGATCTTGTTAGGGAGGAGGGCTTGGGGAGAAGCGCGAACTTGACTGTCAGAGTGTTGTCATTGTGAACAGAGGAGGAACATTTCTCTTTCTCTTTTTAATTCTGACCAATAGCCAAAGAAGTTTAGTTTAGTAACTGCATCTTCTATGATGTGTTGCTTTGATGTTGGTTTGGGATGTGGAAAAATGGCAAAATGGATTTCTGAGCTATTTTTAAGAATTTAAGAAAGTATTCTCTCTTGACAAACAATCAACAACTTTCACAACTTTTTCTGTGGGATTGCTAGGGCCTAGTTATTTTCTGGCTTAGTGTGTGGAAAGGCTACTATTGAAGAAGAGGAACTTTCTGTGGTTTCATGTATATTTCTTAAAGATGGTGGTACAGTTCCTGCACTGCCGTTAGAAATTCCAAAACTGTCCAGGGACGGCCCAAACACTCTTACTTCCCTAGCTTAGGGGCCGGATTTCTCTGCGCTTATCTTTTGCTTCTGCCTCAGTGAATCACAGGTTGTAGATATACAGCTGGAAAGATCCCATATTTTCTTTAATACAATATAATTTGTGTGTAACCCAGAAAAATAGATGCCCAGAATCAGCAATACGTGAAAAATTTTTCCAAATATTTTTTAGGTTTTATTTTTATTTGTGATTTTTTTGTTTCTTTTCAAAAAGGCCTTTAGGCAATTATCAATTTTAAACTGCACAGAAATAGGATATTTGAGGATAAAACAGAACACAGACCATCTGAAGGAGTAGCTTTTATTTGATTTCCAGGACTCAGTGATGTGTGCATTTATCAAGATAGACTTCTTTTTTCTTTGGTGCCACCTACTGACTCATTTATAAACTTGAATTTTTACATAATGGAAATTTCCCGTTTACTGGAATTCTTTGCCTATGTTGATATGTTTTCTATTATTATTTCTCTTAGAAATTATTATGTTGGTAGGAAAACTTTTCCTAATTGGGTCCAGTTTTTGGTGGCCTGCAAGTTAACTGATAATAGAGTAACAGTAGAGAAAACACGGTTTATTTATGAGTGCATGTGGGAGTACTCAATGATGAATTACTCCCTGAATAGCCAGAGATAAAAGATTTATATGTCAAACTGAACAAAGGGTTTTTTTAGGAGTCACTGAGATGTTTTGGGAGGGTTGTTTTTTTTTGTTTATTTTGTTTTTTTTGACACTACTGGAGATGGGCAGGAAGTGACCTGTCTATATGGCAGCTGAATTCGTAGGAAACTTACTTGCGGGGGAGGTTTATTTTCTGGACTCTGTTTTAGTTCAATATTAGAAATTCAGATAAGATTTCTTTCTGTTCCTTCTTTAGCTCAAATGTTTTCACTTTAAAATAGTCTTGATATCAAATCTGGGGGTTTAAGTGAATCCTCACCTTTATTCCTCTGAAATTTCCCTTGAATTTTCACAGTTTACAGAAGAATTAGGTAAATTGCTGTGGAGAGAAACTTCTGGTTAGGAAATATGAGTTAAGAGATCTGCAGAGGGGAAAAAGCATAGATTAGCATGAGGAAACAAAAAAGCAGAACAAAGATCAATGGTTGGAATAGATTATAAATCTAGTTTCTGAGTCCAGAGGACAGTTGGTTGAGAACATTTTAGACATTGGGCTGGAAGCATCTTTAGGTGGAAGGAGTGAGAACATTAGTGTCACAATTACATTATTTCCCAGAACAGAACATGAAAGATCATGGGTGTTTGGTGAAATTCTTGAATGGCAGAAATTATTGTAGTAAGTCCTTTGAAATTTATATCAAGCCATCCAGCTTCAATTTATGAGGCTTTGGGACAAGTCAGTGTAAATCCTTAATAAGTGTCTGGGCAGTTAGGTTTTAATTCTCAGTTGTTGCCATATCAGGAGAAATATTAATATTAATCATTGACAAAATGGTCAAGATGGCAAGATCCAATTTACAAAGAGATGAAAAATAGTACAAAGATAATTAACAGGAGTAGAATCTGGTAACTCTCAAGGATGGGTTATAGTTTTTCATCAAAACATGAAATTTCTTTTTCTAATATCACCTCCATTTTGGTGAAAGATAATCGAAGTAAGATTATTCTAGTTTACAAAATAAGTCTAGTCCCATTAAATCTGGTCTGATGATTTACATAAGTATAGCAAGAATAATAATTGACTACGTAGGCTTTTTAAAATTTGCTCTGACAGAACTTTTATAAGAAATCTCAGATTGGACTTTCAGAAGTCTCTCAATGCTAGAAGCCAAGGCAAGAACTTGTCATCAGACTTCATCTATAGTACCTATAGATTTGGGCAAATTCCTTTCTTCCTGAGGTTCCCCAAATAATCTAGGATTCTTGGTCTTGCAAGGAAGGGACCTTCCTTACTCTCTGTAAGGCTGAGTGAGGCCTTTGTAAACCCAGGTTGATTGTTTCAAAAGGGCTTTGTAAGTACTGGCTCTGTAAAGTCAGTCTTAGTTCCTTCAAATCTGAATATTTTATTCTATGTACATTCTCAAAGGTAACATTCCACAAGCTTTGGTAATAAAGTCAAATTTTCCAATTATGTCCTGTTACAAGGAGAACATATTCTTAATGAATTTATGCAAATAACTGTAATGCTATGAAAATAAGAGTATTCAGTAAGAGTTTCCAGATCCTGGAGAAATCTGGTAGGGAGAAAAAGGAAAATGTTTCAGTTTTGTTTGTGAAGGTATAATCTGCCACATTTTTGTGAGTTATAGATAGCTTAGAAGGAAAGAGGAGAGGATTTCTTATATCCAGAAAATAGATATAAAAAATCTTCATAAAAAACCTTGAAGATTTAAATTGTTTTCAACAGTTTGGTCTCTTATAATCTATTCTTGTTCTGCCTGCTCTGAGTTAGCAGTTTTATGAGTCACCACCTCCACTAGGGTTTTGGTAATCTTTACTCTGTCCAGTGGTCTGATCTCAAAGTTACTGAAGCCATGCCATCAGAAGCCTGTCCCCAAGAGCACCTGCCACAGTCCTTTCCATGAACTTTAGTCCTTTTTGTTGAAGATGAAGCATCCTGGCTAGGTGGTGATCCCAAGAGCTTTCAGGAAAGCATCATAATAAAACGATAACTATCTGAGTGATGAAGGGCTTAAAATGGTTGTCATGATCCAATGAGTTTATTATGATGTAGTTGACAAGGAAATTTCGTTGTTTCTGTAGCATACAACCTTTAAATCACTGAAATTACAACTGATAATGTTTTGTCATTGTTGTCTCGTATCAAACAAAGAAGCTTAAGGATTGTGACAGCGTGGACTCTGACAAATTTCTAGGACTTTCTTATAATTCCTGAAATACGTAGATTAATATCATTCACCTACACAAAGGAAACCTAGGAAAGGTTAAACTCCCCTTCTCATTTGACAGTGCTTTCCATGCAACTCAGCAAGTCAAACAAACTTAATTAGTTTAGCATACCATTTGGCAAAGTGAGAACTCGTCCTTGGAGATTTTCCCCAGGGACTTGCTGGGGAAATCTGTCAGACTGAGACCAATATTTTATTTAGAATTTGATTTTGGAAAGGCAAAATATCAAAAATTGTTAAAAAATGTCAAAAAGTTCAAACACTGGATTAACCCCAAATCACAGATCACTGTGAAATAATTCTTAGTTGTTCATTTAACCAAAATAACATTGAGAGATTTTGAAAGTAAATGTAGGAAATAACATGGTCATAAAAAACCAAAACAAAAACAAGGGCTGTGGATGTGGCTCAGTGGTAGAGCACTTGCCTAGCAGGTGTGGGCCCTGGGTTGGATCCCCAGCACTGCAAGAACAAAACAAAACAAAAATAAAACCTTAGCTTTTTTAACATTGAGAAGCTTTATTCTCTAGAGTAATCCAGGATGTGCTGAATGCAACACAAAGCACAGGAAGTTACTCATTTATTTCTTTGTTTTTGTGGTGCTCGAGGTGGAACCCAGAGCCTTGCACATGCTAGGCAGCTGTTCTACTGCTCGGTTCCACAGGCAGTTATTCTAGTATCACAGGCAATCCTTGTTTCTGTCTTAGTTGGCTTAGGCTGCTATTACAAAACACCATGGATTGGGTGGTTTATAAACAACAAACAATGATTTCTTACTGTTTTGGAGGTTGGAAAGTGCAAGATCAAGGCAGATTCAGTGTCTGGGAAGGGTGTTTTCTTTTTTACACACAGTTCTTTCTGGTTGCATCCTCACATGGTAGACACAGCAAAACAGCTCTCTGGGGCTCTTTTGTAAGGGCACTAATCCCATTTCAGAGACTCTGCCCTTGTGACCCAAAAGCCTCCCAATGACCCCTCTTCTAACACCATTGCATTGGTGATTAATTTTCAACATATGAATTTAGGAGACTGTAAATAATGAGACTATAGCTGTTTACTAGGCAGACTGCTCAAAAGGTAAGAAAAATCTTTTGTAATCTCTTATTAAGAACAGAAATAACATAATCCAAGAAACTTTGTTCTTCTAAGAAAGAAAGAACACCTGCAATCCCAGCAGCTCTGGAGGCTGAGTCAGGAGGATCACGAATTCAAAGCCAGCCACTGCAATTTAGTGAGGCCCTAAGCAACTCAGTGAAACCCTGTCTCTAAATTTAAAAAAAGGTTGGCGGGTGGGCTGGGGATGTAACTCAGGGGTTAAGCCGACCCTGAGCTCAATCCCTTGTACAAAAAAAAGAAAAAAAAAAGAAAAAAAAGGAGGACACTAGACTCTCATTTTTCATCAGTATACTAATTAATAATATTAAAGCTCACTTAAAAACCTTGTCATAAATACAGTAAATCTTAGCCATCATTGCCACCTAAAACTCTCATTCTCTCTCTGTTTCTACCTCCTTTCTCACCCCCAAGACATATCGTTTGTAACTTCCTGTATCCATTCTGGTTTTGTCCTTCACTTTGCTCTTGATCATTTTAGAACAAACTACTATGTAACTGCTCTAGAATCACTCCCTTCTTTTTTAAAGGAAGAACATCTTACATTTTTTTGAATACTTTGCTTAGAGCTTTTCCCTTAACTCTTACTATTATACCAATGGTTTGATTTATATATATTGATTATAATTTTCAACCTTTATAAACCTTTACTTTCTAGAGAAAACTAGGAAGCAGACAACTGTGAATTTGCCTGTCATATATATTTGTCAGCATTTTGTAGCATAGTAGCAAATTTTACAGATAAACCAACTAACAGCTTCCAGAGATGTATGCTTCTTTGTAGTCTGGTTTCTTATTGTGGCAAAAACTTGTATATTAACAAAACCAAACATCAGTAGTCTCTGTAAAAAAAAAAAAAAAAAAAAAAAAAGAAGTCAAAAGTAGATAAACATATTTAGTAATTAATATTTTAATATTTAATCTTATTTAGAAGTGATCTAGATATTCACTGAATATGTACCATTTAATTTAGCTTAGTATGCCTTTAATGTTTCAAGGTCTCAAAAAGATTTTGGAAGCTACCTCTAAGTAGATGTATTATAAAACACAATTACTGTTGAAACAAAATTTGTCACAATGATTCAATTTGATTAAAATCAATTCTGTGTAGTCTCAAACATCTAAATACATTAATATATTTGGCTTGCAAACCCAAGTAGAATAAAAATATAATGCTCTTACCATACTCAATGCTAATAACTCTGAAATACAGTGTGCTTTTATTAAACCAATAATATTAAAATATTAAAATAGTTTTATTTACCAAAGATTTACTCAAATTATGTAAACTTGAAAAACATTTGGGTCAGTCCCTATGTTTCTGAGACTTTTAGGACTATTTAACTTGTGTAAGCACTTAGTTTTTGAAAACTATTTAGAATAGGGTTCTCTTGTAAAGGATTTTATAAATAATTTGGCAATACTAGTAGCTGGAGGTAAGAAGAGATACCACATATACATAATGTATATACAAACACAGAGACAGATAGAAATAGAGACTTGCAACTTTCAAAGGAATACAGACTCACTAATTTGTGTAAGGTTTGGTTTTCATTTGTCTGGCTTTTATTTGAATTGTATTTCTTGCAGGTGGAACAAGTTCTTCCCTGTTCAATACAAGGGCTAAAGCTTTTTATCAATATTTACCAGGAAGACCTTTAAGCTCCTTTTATTTACCCTGATATGTAGTCTCAGGGAGGTTGTGCTGAGCTGCAGGTATTTGTTTTAGTCTATAGAGAAACTATTTTTTTCCATGAATATATTCCACCTCTACAACCCCATCTCTAGCTTAACAGCATACTATTTGTGGTGGTCTCCGGTTTTCCCCCCAGGTTCTTTTATTTATTTATTTAGTCTAAAAAAATTTATTTTTTTTAGTTGTTCATAGACCTTAATTTTATTTATTTATTTTTATATAATGCTAAAAATCAAACCCAGTGCCTCACACATGCTAGGCAAGTACTCTACCACTGAGCCACAACCCCAGGCCCCCTTTTATTTATTTTTTAAATTTATTTTTCATTGGCTTATTATAATTGTACATAAGAGTGGGATTCATTTTACCACGTGTATATACACATCACATAATTTTTTCAGTCTCTTTCCCCAGGTACACACACACATACACACACATACACACACACACACACATATATATATATATATATAGTCCCCACTGTACATATGAGTGAGGCCCTAAGAAATTTAATGACACTCTATCTCAATGAAATTAAAAGGTTGTAGTAAATTGTCCCAGGGTTCAATCCCCAGTTCAAAAAACAAATGTATTAAGGGTATTAATTGGTATGTATCAGGAAAAATTAATGTCTCATATATTATGTCAGAGGCAGTAGTACAAGTAAGGAGCCTGATTCTCAGGCTAAAAGCTAGAGTTCTTTCCCTTGGAGTTTGCATTTAAAGAGTCTCTCTGGTCCTTTAGAAGACCTCTAAAGCTCCTGCTCTGTGGCGTTTTAGGGGCATGTTTGCCTAGTTTTGTGTGGAACAAAAGGTGAATTCTCAGGGCAGTGTTGAGCTTTTACAAGCAGGCATTTTAAGGGCAGGCGAAACTACCCATCCTGAGAGCCTGCGGTTCTATCACCAGACTGAGGGCTAGTTGGTATAGGTCTCAGAGATGCTGACTGAACAAGAGGAGGCCTAGGACAACTACTATTTGAGCTTTCCTTCTTCCTTAGGGCAGGACTGTTCCTTTTTCTCCTAACTTTTTATAGCATCTGCAAGCATTTTGAGATGATCAGCAGACTTTTGAGACTGGTAAGAAAGATGGGCTACTCCAAGAGCCACATTTCTGTTTTTATAAAGTCAATAAGACAAGGACAGTTATTTTTAATTCTTTAAAGAACTAGGTGGTGGCCTCAATAATAACATTAAAGGGATGGTCTGCTTATCCAACTAAATTATTTTGAATTTATTTCTTTATATCAGAGAAAAGATTTCCCATTGATAGAGAAAGGAAGATTCTATGTTCTGGGCTTGGATTTCCAGATGCATACTTTGGGAATGTTTTTTATTAACTGTTCAACAATGCCTTCAGGATGTCTTGCTGCCCTCTCCGTAGGTTTACTGTAGTCCCATTATTTACTGTAGTCCAGGGGAGACTTCTAGAAGAGTTCCTATTGGACCCCAGCCTTCAGCTGGGTCATTTGTAGGAAAGGAGTAGAGGGGAGTTTATGGTGGGTGTGGATCTTAATTTTAGCTCTAAATCTGATTTCTCTTCTTTAATTTGTTAAGGGAGTCTTTTAGACTACCTGTGATCCTTTTTTTGTGTCGTTCTTTCCATTTGATCTTTTCATATGGGCAATAGGGCATTTGTTCAGTAAGTGCTCCCTAAAGATACTTCTATTTATTTTCCTTGTCTAAAGTGGTGTGTTTTCCCCATGCTGGGCCTTGAACCTAGGGCTTTGTACACATTAAGCAGGTGATATAGAGCTCCACTGAGCTATGTCCCTAGCCCCTTAAGTTGGATATTTTATTCCTCACTTGGGGAATTCAAAGTTACTTTTCCCTTCCCCCGACTGATTCCGAAGTAACATAAGAATTGGTGATGTGGGAACCATTTTACCTCTTAAATGCTATGTTACAGACCACAGTTGCCAAATACAGAGTACCAGACCTTCTGATGGTCCCATAATTTCCTGTCTGCTATGTAGGTTGCTCACCTGGTAGCTGACTGTCTGTGGTCTCTGTGGGGGACAAGCAGTCCTGTGCAGGTGTGGAGTTCATCTCACTTTCAGCTTATTCTCAGGAATGCCCTTTCAGCCATGTTGGTCCTTGTGTTGCCAGGCACCCCTTCTGGCTTCTCAGTGCCATTGCCAGCTATATAGTATTTGTATTCATCCCATCACCCCAGTCCTACTAACCAGGCTTGTGCATATTGCTATAGGATTCTCTCTGCTTACAGTTCTTGATATCATTTCTTTAAAAAAAGTGATCTTCCAGAGACATCCCACTTTAAAAATGGGGTTCCCAAATGTCCACTACTGCTCAATAACAAAGTTGTAAACTGGCGTTCTTTCCATCTTTATAGGAGTCAGTTACTAACCTTATTCAGCCTCTCTTGTCCAGGGTCCACCCTGTGAATTACAGACCTTTTAATTCTTAGTCCCATTGTTGACATCCCACCGAGCCATGGAAATGACATTGTTTATGTAGGCTTTGTCACAGACTTGGACCCAAATGCCTCTGGTGTTGTCACCATTATACTGCAGCTGATGGGACCATTTTTGTGTAGATTTTTGTCATCATATTATTCTTCCCAGAGAGGGATCCATAGTCACTCACTTTTCAGAAGGTGTAGTTCTGAATGTCACGACACTCTCATTTTAGTGCATTTTCCTACTGGCTAACCATGTCTAACTCCTGGCCTTTGGCCTGGTAATCCTTCCAGGTCTCCTTGGGGATGTCATGCTTGTGGACATACTTCCAAACCGGTAGCCTCTGACCTTCATCATGCACTGTTGCACTAGAACAGGGTGGAGGGTCCTGTACCCTTCCTCTTGATGCTGGTCAGATCTGCCATGGGACTGGTGCTGGTATGTTCTCAGTGGGTGCTACATTATTGGGGGATGTTCTGGTTCCTGGTGACACTGTCATAGTTGACACCATCCATGCTGTGCCATTCCAACTTGAGCAAATCCAGCAGGGAAGAGCACTCATGAGTCCAGGGGTACATGCTGCACCCCAATGGCAACAGCTGATTCCCTGGCAGGGGCCAGTAACAGGTCTGGCCTGGAAGGTAGCAGAGGCAAGCCTGTGGAACACCTGCTGCCTGCAGAAGCAAGAGTAGCAGCAGCAGCAGCAGCGGTCATAGCTGCACCTGCCTGGACAATACCTTCCTGCTGACTCCTGCCCTAGATGGTAAATCTTGTCCTTCCCATCCCTGTGCTGGCCTCTAGCTAGCAAGCACTGAGCCACCCCCATGCTCCCATGTCCTGACCTTGCCTCCTAAAAATCCTTTTGATTATGACAGTTTTTCCAAATAAAAGGATCCATAATCTGACCATTGGCAATTAAGGATCTCCAATGGTGTCCTTGTTCAAAAATTTGATTCAAAACCAAGCCTTTACATGGCTTGACCATTAATTATAATGCAAAGGTACCTCCATAACAGTATAGTCCAGGTTCTCAATGTTATCAGTGTCAGCTCTTTGGAGTCTATCTATAATTAAGAGCAATAATAAAAATCCCAGAAATAAATTCATTTTCTGAAAATAGCTAGTCATTTGCAGTTTGATCAGTATGACACCAGACAGATATTTGAGATTTAAAATAGAATTGGTTAATTTTTTGTAATAATCTAGAATTCTAGATATACTCATTAAACATTTAAAGTTGGATTCATTGGGTAGGAGTTATGTAACTCAGTGGTAGAGTGCATTCTTATTTGTACTAGGTCATGCGTTCAATCCACATAGCCTAAAATAAACAACAAAAACCCGAAAATACAAAAGAAAAAAAATTGGATTCCTTTAAAATAAGGTGGTTTCTCATAAACCTTATCTTCCATGGTAAAGACTCAGGACCTGTCAGTAGTCAACCCTTTGTTACTTTTATGCTTGTAAGATGAATATAGTATCTTTAACATCAGGGTTAAAACAACTTAACATTTGTAAATTCATGATTAAAGTGTTTTTCTTCCTCTAGGAAATTGTTGAACCATCTTGATCATTACAAATACACCTTTTTATTCACAAATCCAACCAGCCTTAGAACATTCTTTGGAAAAAAATTGTGGCAGAATATGCAGCTTAGAGAAAAACAGAACTTTGCATCACTATGTTTTCAAAAAAACAATCTATACTATGAAGTGTGTGGTACTAGAAAGCTATTCCTTTGAAGCACAGGTGTAACTGCACATGTTATAAGGAACTGATCAAGTTTTAGAAATAACAATGCTCCAGTAGTATTCTCAATCCTGTTAGGAATAAATCTTTGGAATTGTCATTGTGATCTGGAAAGTCTGGACGAACAGTTTGAATTCAACCTGTGATCAGTATTTGGACCTATTTGTAACTATGTTTTCCTTTTTACTACTAATGGGTTCTAATGTTGAGTTGTAGATTCCTACAAATCTCACTGAATTTTCTTGACCAAGAACTCCAAAGTTATGGGCTCTGGCCTTTCTCTGTACCCATTTCCTTTAGGAAGTTCTTGTGTATGATTGTAACAGGAGTTTTTTGTTTTTTTCTCCTGTGCCTGTGAAACCCCCCCAGGTTGGTGGATACTGGGATAAGTCCTGTAGCACAGTGACTCAGCTGAAGGAAGGTCTCAACCGGATCCTTTGCCTGATCCCCTACAACGTGATCAGCCAGTCAGTGTGGGAGTGTATTATGCCAGAATGGCTGGAAGCCATCAGAACAGAAGTCCCAGATAACCAGTTAAAGGAATTCAGGGAAGTATTAAGGTGGGTAAGTAGTTTAATGAAGTCACTGTAATTATAGTGATATCTAACATTTATTGACAATGTGTGCTAGGTACTCTACTAAGACTAAGCATTTTGTGTTATCTCCCTTAATTTTTAGCAATCTTATGAGAATTGGGAAGCCCCAAATGAAATAGTTACTACTAATTGAACTAAAATGATTTGGAATTGTTCAGAAAAGATTTTGTTCTTGAGGAATAATAAATATACACCATACTGTTTGCTTATTTTCAAATACGATTGGTGTGCTGTGTTGGGAAAGTATGAAGAGAAAATATTTTTAGAGGCTAGGAAGCAACTCTAATTCCTTAGAAGTGCAAGTCCTTCTGTTAAACCTAATATGCATATGGACATTAATGTTTTTACATATGTAGGAATTATTTGTACATATTCCAATGATGTAAGCAATTCTCTTACAGTGAAGCAAAGCATGCTAATAATAGGTCAGAACATAAACTCATCCAAAAGGTATGGGGTATAGTTAGAAATGCTTTGGTGACATGAGTGTACCCTAATATGTGCCCATTGGTCATTTATTCTTGTTGCTCTGCTTTTCAGCAAAATGTTTGACATTGAGCTCTGTCCTCTGCCTTTTTCATTGGAAGAGATGTTTGGCTTTATTAGTTGTCGGTTTACAGGCTACCCCTCCTCTGTGCAGGAACAAGCTTTATTATGGCTTCATGTAAGTGAATGATACTTATGATCATTTGTTCTCATCCTAGTAGCTAAGTTCTTAGTCTTGTTAGTGGGGCAGGAGGTTTTGCAGCCATAAATTCATGTGTTCATTGAGGATTATTATAGACTGAAATCTCATAGTCATAAATAAATGATTAATTTTCAAATGTATGTAGCTCTAGTTATGGTTACCAAATATAAATTTATGCAATAGTATTTCTGAATTCATAGTGCTTTTTGGTCCTTATGTATTACTTACTGTCTGGGATTCTGAGAAACCTTTAATATTGAACAGGTCCTTTATTTGAAAGATTGAGAACTACTGCTTAAGGCAGGAAGTGGTTCATCTGCTTCCACAGCCTGGAGTGACTCTCTTGTCTGCCTCCACTGGAAGTGCCAACCTCTGCTGTGAAGTCCAGCTCAGGAGTGGTCTCCTCAGGTGTTTTCTATGCTCCACACCCCATTTTCCCTTCAAGATCACTTTTCTTCCCTCCACTATCTAGACAGCTTCTCTGCATGTATTCTGTTCTTTCTTAGAGTTAGTTTGTGTTTCTTCTTCTGCTTACACACTCCTCCAGGTTCAGGGACCAGGTTTTATTTTTGAATTTACAGCCCTCTTCATCCTTTCCTCCCAATATCTGGACATGGTTTGTGTTTAATGAATGTTTAATAAATTTATTAAATTGAGGTGAACATTGATGTGAAGTTTGAGCAGTTTCAGAAAATAAGGACAAATTCAATGTTTAGATTAACTATGGTTATAGTTATTTTTTAAAATTTTTTTTTGCTGTGCTGGGGATAGATTTCAGGGCCTCACACATTCCAGGCATGTTCTTTCCCATTGAGCTCTATCTCCAGCCCCAGATACATTTGTGTCACACAAAGATGCACTCTTACACACCTTTCTCCTATGTGCCTTTCAAGTTGCATAAAATGGCCTTTCTGGGTTCTAAACTAAGGAGCAATATTTTTTACAATTGACAAAGAGTAAAGTGTGGGACCTGTCTCCTGGAAGGAGGCTTATATGGCATTCTTTCGGGAGATAGACATGCCAAACAGGCCACTCGGTGACTAGGGCCCCATCCCTCTGTCCTGTGCTCTGTGAACAGGATGTTCTCCTGTGGTTGGTAAAGCATTTCTTCTGTGACTTGTGAGCCTGTCACCTCCTGGGTTCGCAGAATTGCTTGTTACTTTCTGTTGCTGACCAATAATCTGCCACATCGGCTAGTAACTGCTTATGCAAGGTTTGACCTTTGAGATGTATGGCTAGCTTAACTGCAAGCATATAAGACAGTGCTATCCACAATAGAGACAGAAGTAGCCAGAAGTAGCTTCCTTTGTTGTTGGTTTTTTTTTTTTTTTTTTTTTTTTTGTGGTGCTGGGGAATTGAACCCAGGGCCTTGGCGCTTGCAAGGCAAGTACTCTACCAACTGAGCTATATCCCCTGCCCTAATAGCTTCCTTTGTGACAGGTGCTCCATCTCTCCTGAATAAAGCTCTTTTCTTCAGATCTTTGGGCAAAGATTGAGTCCTCTTCCCATCGTGTTGCTGGAGTTGACCCTAACCCTTAGTGCAACCTGGTCCTGCCTCCTGGTTGTAGCTGTGTGCAACAGTAAAGGGAGAATTTTATTAAAAAAAAAAAAAAGTCACCTTGGGGATTCAGAATTTTAACTATTTACTCCACATAGATTTCAATAAGGTAATTTTTATTTTAGGAAAACTGTCTTTCCTACAGATGGTTAAATGTTGCCTCAGGCCGGGCACGGTGGCGCATGCCTGTAATCCAAGCGACTTGGGAGGCTGAGTCAGGAGGATTGCGAGTTGAAAGCCAGCCTCAGCAACTTAGTGAGGCCCTAAGCAACTCAGTGAGACCCTGTCTCTAAATAAAATACAAAATTGGGCTGGGGATTTGGCTCAATGGCCGAGTGTCCCTGAGTTCAATCCCTGGTTCCGAAAAAAAAAAAAAAATGTTGCCTCAGTATTCTGTGACACACCGCTTAGGCTGCAAACCTCTGTTCCTACCAGAGTTAGGTCCGTTACAATTCACAGGCTTTATGGACTGGACTCTAACATGGCTTTGTTATGAAAGCAGAATGTTGTTGTTGAAAGTTTCAAAGTCCTGGTCTCACCTTCTGGGGAGGGAACTAGACAATATAGTGGTTGAAGTTGAATCATATATTTGTTAATTGGAAACTTTTTCAGTGCTCTTGTGTGCCAGGCACTGTAATAGGCACTGGGATAAAAATGGGATACGAGATGGTCCTTCTCTCATACTTCCTTTCTTTAAGCAGCTCATGGTAGGAGTGATACTAATAGATAATTAAATGTAACAAAAAGTGGTAATTACTATAATAAACATATGTATAAAGATCTAAGAAGCAGAGAAGAGGGGTGATTCTTTTCTGTCTGAAGGAAGCAGGAATTGATTTCCAGGAAATTCTTTTCCAATAAGATGACTTGATTTTGACCCAGAAAGATGGGAGCTTGTACCAGATAGCAAGATTGAATGGGGTATTCAGGTGAGAGTGCAGAGGAACTCAAGGAAGATGTGACCATATTCTGTTAGTCCAGGAGAAAGGTGTGAGATAAAACACTAAGCACTGGGTACAGGGAGGAGGGGACAACTTAGAAGTTTCTGGGAAAAGAACATGGAGACTTATTGGATACTGGGGTAGGGAAAACTCAAAGTTCAAAGATACCTTTGATTTTCTTGGTGCAAAAATTTGAGGATGACTGTACTAATAAAATATGTGTAAGGTTGAATATCCTCATGCAATAGTTTAGTTTAGGAAAAAATATCAAAAATATAGTTTTCTGAGTTTTAAAGTTGACCTGTTTGGGGGGATACGTGTCTTTTTTCTCCAGGTGTTATCGGAGTTAGATATCATGGTTCCACTTCAACTCTTAATAAGCATGTTTTCTGATGGAGTTAATTCTGTCAAAGAACTGGCAAATCAAAGAAAATCAAGAGTCAGTGAACTGGCAGGGAACCTTGCAGCTCGAAGGGTAATTATTACCTGATTGTTCTTGTCTGTCTTAAGATTTTAAAAATCCTTGTCAGTTTTATCACGCTTGAAAGTAGCATTGCAAGAAGTCTCTCTGAAAATACTTTTTTAAAAAAATCGCATCTCATTTCAGTAATTTTTAAATTACATTAAATAAAAAAACATTTAACTGAGATAGGTTTGGTATAGTCTATAATCAATACATTATTGAGTTTTTATTTTCCTTTGAAAAAATTAATTTTAACTCTCTCACTGCTGATGAAAGGAAAACACAAAAAATGTAGCTTTTTTGATGCCACTGTCCCCAACTTTGTGGGTCTCCTGGTAAATTACATTTCTTTTCTTTGCTGGGCAGGGCAGTGCTTTACACATGTTGTGAGGAGTTGGATGGTTTTTTGCTTTTGCTTTTTGCCATTGTGTTTTGGAAAGACACAATCAATTGGTGGTGACTATAGGTAATGCTGACACTGTGAACTAACTGAGCTCATTTTATTGACCTCTTTGTACCTCTGTGGATGAGAAAAGTGTATAAAAACTGTTAGAAATTTTGATAATGTTTCAGTGGGGAATCGGATGTGGTTTCTGCTGACCATGAGCAGTTTCTGAGAGGCTGACTCTCCCTGGAGGGTGAGCAAGGATTTCTCAACTCTCCTTGGCAGGCCTCTCCATGGAACCCATCTGTTTCAGTCAGCTTGTGCTGCTGTGACCAAAGGACCTGACAGGAACAATTTTCAGAGGAGGAAAAGTTTACTTTGGGGCTCATAGTTTCAGAGGTCTCAGTTCACAGACTGCTGACTCCATTCCTCTGGGCCAGAGGTGAGGTAAAGCACCATGGTGGAAGGTTGGTGAGGAGGAAAACAGCTCAGGACAGAACACAGGAATCAGAGAGACACTCTGCTCTCCAGAGACAAATATGTATCTCAAAGGCATGTCCCCAGTGACCCCTGTCCTCCAGCCACAACCGGCCTATGATCATTAGGATCATAATTTGTATTCATTACTAAAAAAAAAAAGAAAAAAAAAAAGAAGTCACTTCTTTTTCACCTGCTTGTTAGGAATAAGCTGCCAACCACCTAACTTTATTTCTTTCTTCTATAACCTTTAAAATGGCATTACTGTGCATGGCACTTTATTCTGTGCAACGTATTCACAATGAACAATGTCACAGAATTGTGTGAAGCAGTCAGGGAAAAATCGTTATCCTCACTTTACAGCTACTTAACTTGATTCTTGATGCAGTGAAGTGATTTCCCATAAATAACGTGTAAATATCCAGGTACTCCAATTGTTAATGGAGTACTCTTCCTCTTTGCCTTAAAAATAATGGCTGTGGAGCTTTCTGATTCCTAGAAAGATCTTTATGTGAGGGAAAATACAATTTGAGAGTGAAAGTAATATACAGATATCTCAGTCTAGGCTCCAATACTGAGTTTATCCAGATGGTTAAAATGAAGAGACTTTAATGGAAATTCTGCCTGTAGAGTTATGGAAAAGGTTATAGCAGCAATTAGGGTTGATGAAGCACCCAGAGTTTGGTGACAGTCTGGTAAGAAGCCCCTAATCCCCTAGGGCTGAAAGAACAAGAAAGAAAGAAAGCTCCTGGAGCCACCTGGGAGCTGACTCTACAAGGAGGGCTGGTTGGAGAAGCTGTGGAGTGATGAAGACTTCTAGAGGTATAGCTCCAAAGCAGGAAGAGGGTGGTGAGAAATACTCCTGCCTCCTGCCCTGCCAGTTGCAGGTCCTCTACTGGTGCTTTCCATCCACTGAACCCAACTAGAGGCCAGGCAGCAAAGGAGCCAGGGTATACTTAGTTCAGAACATCCTTGGGCATGAAGTTGGAAGAGAAGGACAGTGAGGGCCTGGGATGAGGCTTGGGGGATATACGGAATAACCAGTATAATAGGTTCAGCATTTATTATTTTTTCATGATAGTTAAATCATTATGATCTTCAGAGGCCATTCATTCTTCTTTAGTCATATTAATCTGAGATTCTGTTCTTATGATTCTAAAAATTATCTTGCAGTATTTTACTTTTTGTAATTCTTCATTTTTTCAGGTTATGGTTTTCAGCAGATTCAGACAATCTAGTTTAATTGGAATGTTTGATGGGATAAAAATATAATGACAAATGTCTGCATTTTCCAGGTGCTGATGCTTCATTCTTTGACAGTCTGAAAGTTTGGATGTTTTATTTGTTATTTTAATGCTTTGAGAGGATTGGTTGTATTTGGAGGTGCTAGTATCATTGGGTAATGTCAAAGGAAATCTGTATGACAGCTGGAAATACCTTCCACAGAGTCCCTAATTATTACATAGCCATTTGTGCTTCTCTGAATTCATTTATATGTGTTGATGTTCTTTTTTGTAGGTGAGTGTTGCCTCTGATCCTGGTCGACGAGTTCAGCACAATATTTTGAGTCCGTTTCATAGTCCTTTCCAGAGTCCATTTCGGAGTCCTATGCGTAGTCCATTTCGTAGCCCTTTCAAGAATTTTGGACACCCAGGAGGAAGGACTATTGACTTTGATTGTGAAGATGATGAAATGAATCTAAATTGTTTCATCCTCATGTTTGATCTTCTCCTGAAACAGGTAGCTGAAGCATGAACTTCCTTTAGTTTAGAGGTGAAGAATGAGGGAAAACATTGCATAGTGATTCTTTCCATGTGTTGGGCATCTTCACACTTACTGAAATGATGAGGTATCACTCAGGACATTTTATATATTGCTTTGGGAATTTCCTAAAGAGTCTGAAAATTACTTGGGAGAATATCTTCAATGAGGCTGACATATGAGAATGGATTTAAATTTTAGAAAATCATAGCATCATTAGAATTGATTCTGTTGAATAAATTGGATAAACAAACTGGACAAAACTGTTTTGGGAAAAAGCAAGGTACAACTCCATAGTGATGGGACTAATTTTAATATGTCTTATGGATTGATTTCAAAGATAATTTTTAAAAGATAAATTAAAAAGGCTTTGATCAGGAGGACATTTCTTCCTAATTTTTTTATTCTTAAATAATTTTATATTGGCAGACAAGTTGCAAGGACAGTATAAAGAACTCCTGAGCACTCCTGTCTCAGATTCTTCAGATGTTAACATTTATCACATGTACTTCTTCCTCTCTCTCTTTCTCTGTATGTGTATGCATGAATTTTCTTAAGGAATCATTTGAAAGTAAGTTGCAAACATGATATTTTTATGCCCAAACACTTCAGAGTGGATTTCCTAAAATAATAATGATATTCTCTAACATAATCACAGCAGAGTTATCAAAATCAGGAAACATTTTATCTATCTTATAGAAATTACTCATTTAAAATTGATATAATAACTATCATTTTTATAGCAAAAGGGAGAAAACCTGTTTTTGATCTAGGTACAATCTAGGATCACTCACTGCAATGATTTGTCCTGGTTTCTTGGTTTTCTTTAATCCAGGACAGTCCCTCAGACTTTGTTTATCATGCATGTTTTCAAGAGTACAGTTCAGTTGTTTTGTTAAATGTGTTTCACTTTGAGTTTGTCTGACATTTCCTTATGAATTAATTTGGGTCATGCATTTTTGGCAGGAAGAACCACAGATGTGATGTTCTGTCCTTTGTAGTGCCTCATGTCAGGAGGCACAGATATAATATTGACTTCTTACTAGTGATGATAACTTTGATCACTTGGCTTACATCATGATTTCTGCCAATCTTCTCTACTATTGAGTCACTATGAATCAGACCTGTGTATGTGGGAGCTCCACATCAGCAGATGCAACCAATCAAGAATTAAAAATAATTGAAAAAAATGCATCTATGGTGAATACATACAGACTTACTTTCTTGTCATTATTCTCTAAATACATATAGATATATCATATTAGGTACTGTAAGTAATCTAGAGATGATTTAACATAAATGGGAGAATAGATGTATGTTACATGCAAATACTGTACCATTTTATTATATAAAGGACTTGATCGGCTGTGGAAATTCATATCTGTGGACAGGTTCTGGAGCTGCTCTGCAGGTACCAGGGGATGACTTTGTTTTCCCTTTTGTAAATAGCAAGTAATTTGTAGGGAAACACATTCAGATGGTTGGATTTTCCTTTTTTTTTTTGTTGTTTTTTTTTTTTTTAATCAGATTTTTCACCCCCTACTTTTAGCACTGATGGATGTAATTCATGCCTGAATCAATTTTTACTATGATGGCTGCCAAATGATATTTCTAATTCCACCATTTCTTCTAATTTTGTTAGTTGGTATTCTACTAAAGGAACAGTTTTGTCTTTCTCTCATTTTTGCATTTATTTATCCACCTGCTTATTCCTACATGTATACATGGATCCTTATTTTATTTAGTACATTATCTTTAACTATGATTATTTATTTTGTTACTCATATTGGCCAATGGAATCTGTTAAAGCTGGCTCTGTATTCTCTTGACATATCCATATCATTCTTTGAACATTTTCTTAATGTCTGACATGACAAGATATTCCAGGCTCATCTTTTCCTTGCCCCAGCCCTGGAATTGGCCATTTTTCCAAGGATCCCTGATTCCTTTTAGTGGATAGCAGTATTTAGAAACCAAGATCTGGAAAGTAGGTGAGGAGCAGCATTTTTTAAATGTATAAAATATCACAGAACGATGAATTTAAAAGCAACTCTTTTAAATGTTACATGTGATTTTAAAAATAATTCTCATTCCTTTGTTTTGTGTTTTTATTCCTTTTAGAAGACTCTTTGGAAACCAACATATATTTGTGGTCTTGAAGTCTCTATTGTTGTTAAATAATTTAATGTTGCTGTCAGTAGTGAAAATTATCTTCAGCTAGTATGTCAATGAAATGTTGGATAAAAGGACAAACTCCTTCTTTTTCTTCTTCTTCTTCTTTTTTTTTTTTTTTGGCCTTTTCGGAATGTCTTTCAGATGGAGTTACAAGATGATGGAATCACAATGGGATTAGAACACAACTTGTCAAAGGACATTATTTCTATTATAAACAATGTCTTCCAGGCCCCTTGGGGGGGGCTCCCACACCTGCCAGAAGGAGGAAAAAGCAATCGAGTGCAACTTATGTCAGTCTAGCATCCTCTGCTATCAGCTTGCTTGTGAACTACTGGAGAGACTGGCTCCCAAAGAAGAGAGCCGGCTGGTGGTAAGCAGTGAAAGAAGTGAGGTGGATTGTATACAGTAGTAATAAAGATGGCAGCAGCAGTGCAATGGGGTCTTCCTCTGGGGTTATCTTATGTTCCATGTTGAGTTATATGTGAGACTATATCAAAAGAAATTTTTCCTATTACTTCCACCAACACAAGTTCCTGCGAAAAGACAGGAGATGGAGCCACACTGTATGGAATCCTTTTAAGTGGCTTGAGTTAAGGTTGTAGGAACTCCATTCATGCAGTTTCCATAAATATAAAGCATTACTGGTATTCTTAAAAGAACTTTTTATCACAAAGATTTTTTAATTCTTTTTAGTTATAAGTGACAGTAGAGTATACTTTGACATATTTATACAAACGTGGAGTACATCTTTTTCTAATTAGGATCCCAGTCTTATGCTTGTACATGGTATGGGGTATGGAGATTCACTGTGGTGTATTCATATATGTACACAGGAAAGTTGTATCAGATTCATTCTACTGTCTTTCCTATTTCTTTCCCCACTCCCTTCCCTTCATTCCCCTTTGTCTAATCTACTTAACTTCTATTTCCCTCTTCCCCTTGTTGTGTGTTAGCATCCACATATCAGAGAGAACATTTGACCTTTGGTTTTTTGGATAGGCTTATTTCACTTAGCATAATAGTCTCCAGATACATCCATTTACTGACACATGTCATAAAATCATTCTTATTTGTGACTGACTGATATTCCATTGTGTATATATATATACACCACATTTTCTTTATCCAATCATCTGTGAAGGACACCTAGGTTGGTTCCATAGTTTAGCTATTGTGAGTTGAGCTGCTATAAACATTAATATGGCTGTCTCACTGTAGTGTGCTGATTTTAAGTCCTGTGGATATGAACCAAGGAATGGGATAACTGGGTTAAATGGTGGTTCCAGTCCAAATTTTCTGAGGATTCTCCACACTGCTTTCCAGAGTGGTTGTACTAATTTGCAGTTGCACTAGCAATGTATGAGTGTACCCTTTTCCCCACAGCCTCACCCACATTTATCGTTACTTATATTCTTGATAGTTGCCATTCTAACTGGAGTGAGGTGAAATCTCAGTGCAGTTTTAACTTGCATTTCTCTAATTGCTAGAGATGTTGAACATCTTTTCATGCTTATTGGCCATTCATATTTCTTCTTCTGTGAAGTTCCTTTGCCCATTTATTGATTGGTTTATTTGTTTTTTCAGTGTAAAGATGTTTGAGTTCTTTATGTATCCTGAAGATCAATGCTCTGAGGTGCAGGTGGCAAAGACTTTCTTCCATACTGCAGGCTCTCTCTTCATGCTCTTGTTTCCTTTGCTGTAAAGAAGCTTTTTAGTTTGATCCAATCCCATTTATTGATTCTACATTTAACTTCTTGCACTTTAGGAGTCTTATTGAGAAAGTTGGTTTCTAAGCTGACATGATGGAGTGTTGGGCCTACATTTTCTTCTAATAAGTACAGGGTTTTTGGTCTAGTGCCTATGTCTTTAATCCACTTTGAGTTGAGTTTTGAGTTGAGTTTTGTGCAGGGTAAGGGATTGGGGTTAAATTTTATTCTGTGACATATAGATTTTGAGTTTTCCCAGCACCACTTGTTGAAGAGGCTCAGTTTATTATTTATGGAACCTTTGTCTTGTATGACATAACAGTATTTATGTGGGTTTGTCTCTGTACCTTCTATTCTGTTCTATTGGTCTTTATGTTTGTTTTGGTGCCAATTCTATAGCTCTGTAGTATAATTTAAGGTCTGGTATTATGATGCCTCTTGCTTCACTTTTCTCAGTGAGGATTGCTTTAGCTATTATAGGCCTCTTATTTTTCCAAATGAATTTCATTGTTGTTTTTTCTATTTTTATGAAGAGAAGAGCATCATTGGAATTTTAATAGAAATTGCATTAAATCTATATAGCACAAATAGGAATAATTTGAACTCTTCTTTTCCTATTCATATCCTTTTACTTCTTTTGCCTAATTGCTCTAGCTAGAGTTTCAAGGACTATGTTAAATAGAGGTGGTGAAAGAAAGCATTTCTGTTTTGTTCCAGTTTTTGGAGGGAGTACTTTCAGTTTTTCTCCATTTAGAATGATATTGATCTTGGGTTTGTATATATAGCTTTTACTATGTTGAGACATGTTCCTGTTATCCCTAATTTTTCTAGTGTTTTAAGTATGAATGGATGCTATATTTTGTCAAATGCTTTTTCTGCATCTATTGAGATAATCATATGATTCTTGTCTTTAAGTCTATTGATATGAATATATTTATTGATTTCTGCATGTTGAACCAACCTTGTATCCCTGGGATGGAACCTACTTGATCATTGTGTACTATCTTTTTTAATATGTTTTTGTGTGCAGTTTTCCATTATTTTATTAACAATTTTTGTTTTTGATGGCATCTTCAATTTCATTACTTGAAATTGATTTGTTTAAATCTTCTATGTCCTCCTTGTTCAATTTACGTAGGTCATGTCTCTAGAAATTTGCTGATGTCATCAAGATTTTCTAATTTATTGGAGAATAAATTTTCAGAATCCTTTCATTTATTCTGTTTTACAATAATGTCAGTGGTGATATTTCCTTTTTTTATCATGAATTTTAATAATTTGCTTTTTCCCTCTTTCTTTTGGTTAGCTTGGGTTTATCAATTTTGTTTATTTTTTCAAAGAACCAACTTTTTTGATTTTTTAAAATTTTTCAAATTTCAATTTCATTGATTTCAGCTCTGATTATAATTATTTCCTGTCTTCTACTGATTTTGATGTTGATCTGCTCTTTTTTTAGGGCCTTGAAATATAATGTAGAGTATTTATTTGGTGTCTTTCTATTCTTAGAATGAATAAGCTCAATGCTATGAATTTTCCTCTTAGAACCACCTTCATAGTGTCCCAGAGATTTTGATATGTTCTATCATTATTCTCATTTATCTCTATGTCTTTTTAAATTTCATCCCTGATTTCTTCTGCTATCCATTCATCATTCAATAGAGTATTATCTTAGTCTCCTGGTATTATAGCTTCTATTTTAATTTTATCATTGATTTCTAATTTCATTCCATCATGATCTGATAAAATGCAAGGTATTATCTCTATTTTTTTGTTTTTGTTTTTGTTAAGAGTTGCTTTATGGCCTAAGATATGGTCTATTTTAGCAAATGATCCATGTGCTCCTGAGAAGAAAGTGTATTCAGTCATTGATGAATGAAATATTCTATACATGTTTGTTAGATCTAAATTTTTAGTTGTAGTTTTTAGTTCTATAGCTTCTTTATTTAGTTTTTTTGGAAGATCTATCCAGTGATGATTTGGGCATGTTAAAGTCACCCAGCATTATTGTGTTTGATTCTTGATATTGAGAAGGCATGTTTGATATATATATATATATAGATATATATATATGTATATATATATATATGCACACACACATATATATATATTTTTCTCCATTGTTTGGGGCATAGATAATTATTTTGTTATTTCTTATTTTCGGATAATTCCCTTAAACAGTATGAAATAACCTTCTTTGTCTCTTCTGATTAACTTTGACTTGATGTCTACTTTATCTGATATGAGGATAGAAATCCCTGCTTGTTTATAAGATTCATGTGAATGATATGTTTTCCCCATCTTTTCACCTTCAGTCTGTGGATGTCCTTGCTGATGTGGTAAATCTCTTGGAGATCACAAATTGTTGGGTCTTTTTTAAAATTCAATCTGCTAGCCTGTGTCAATTGATTGATGAGTTTAGGCCATTTACATTCAGTGTTATTATTGAGAGATGATTTTTATTCCCTGTCATTTTTATTTATTTCTAGTTTTTAATTTATATTAGTTTCTCCTTTAATTGACTGTTCTTCTAGTGTAGTTCCTCACTTTGCTCTTTTTCAATTTTATTTTTCATTTCTTCTTCATGAAATATTTTGTTGAGTATGTTTGTAGTACAGACTTTCTAGTTGTGAATTTTTTTAACTTTTGTTTATCATGGAAGATTTTATTTCATCTTCAATTTGAAGCTTAATTTTGCTGGGTATTATATTCTTGGTTGGCATCCATTTTCTTTCAGAGCTTGGTATATGTTATTCCTAGCTTTTGGGGTCTGAGTTGAGAAATCAGCTAAAGTCCAAAATGGTTTACGTCTAAATATAACCTGTGGTTTTTCTCTAGCAGCCTTTAAAATTCTGTCTTATTCTCTATGTTAGGCATTTTCATAATAATGTGACTTGGTGTGGTTCTATTGCAGTTTTGTATATTTGGAGTCTTACAACAGCCTCCTATATTTGATTTTCCATTTCATTCTTAAGGTTTGGGAAATTTTGTGATGATATTTCATTTGAAAGATTGTGCATTCCTTTAGTTTGTATTTCAGAGCCTTCATTTCTCCTGATTTATCTTAAATTTGGCCTTTTTAGGTTATCACATATTTCTTGTAAGTTCTGTTCATGGTCTCCTAACATCTTTTCTCCATGGTCAACTTTATTTTCAAGATTATGTATTTTTGTCTTCATTGCCTAAAACCTTGCCTTCCAAGTGATCTAGTCTGTTGGTGATGCTTTCCATTGAATTTTAATTTGGTTTATTGATTCCTTCATTTTGAGGATTTCCATTTGGTTCTTTTTCAGAATCTCTATCTCTCTCTCTCTTTTTTTTTTTTTTTTTTTGGTACTTGGGGTTGAAACCCGGGGCACTCGATCACTGAGCCCCATCCCCAGTCCTATTTTGTATTTTATTTAGAGACAGGGTCTCACTGAGTTGCTTAGGGCCTCACTAAGTTGCTGAGGCTGGCTTTGAACTCACGATCCTCCTGCCTCAGCCTCCCAAGTGCTGGGATTACAGGTGTGTGCCACTGCACCCGGCTATCTCTATCTCTTTATTGAAGTGCTCTTTCACTTCCTGTATTTTCTCTCTGATTTTACTCCTTACATCATCTTTTACTTTACAGATCAGTTTAACTATGAACTTTCTAAATTCCTTCTCTGAAATTTTCTTCACTGTAGTGTCAGTGGATTCTGTATTGAAGTATTTTGATTTGTTTGGGATGTTTTGTTCCCTTGATTTTTCATATTGTTTGTCTTCCCATTTATTGGTATCAATCTGAGGTCATAGAGTTTCTACCCTATGAATTTATAGTGTCCCTGCATGTTTCTAGTACTTCACGGTTTAAGGGGAGACAAATAATAGCAACAACCAATGCAAACAATATACAGCATTAAACTAAATACTTAGTTCCTATTATGATACCTACAATGTTAACTGGTTCATTAAACAGAAATGGTATGATGAGCAATTGCTGGGTGTGGTGTTGCATGTCTGTAATCCCAGAAACTCCAGAGGCTGAGGAAGGAGGATTACAAGTTCATAGCCAGTCTCAGCTACTTAGGCCCTAAGAAGCTTAGTGAGACCCTGTCTCAAAATAAAATATACAAAGGGGTGGGGACATGGCTTAGTGGTTATGTGACCCTGGGTTCAATCCCCAGTATAAAAACCATTATGGGATAGATGCTCATCAACCAATGACGTCTCTGTCTTAGAACATGTAGAATCTACTGCATGTAGTAGCTACTTCCTCATGGGACAAGTGGAGGTCAAGAGATTGGGGAGAACATGAATAATGGGCTGGCAGGAGGCTTAGGCTAGTTTGCAAGACAGGTAACAACTGGTCTCTGCCACCTTGGAGGACAGTACTGGAAATGCAGGTTACCAGGTCTATGTAGGAGTCAGTGTACAGCAGACAACTTTCCACTGGGTCAAAGCATGTGAAACTCAGTTTATGATTTGATATGGTGTTTTCTTTATGGTTGTCCTAGGAACAGGGCCAGTCCCAATAAAACTGTAAAGTTGGCAAAGGTGTTTTTTAGAGCCTTCTCAGCCACTGTTTTAGCATTCATGTTTTTCTTCTCATGATCTTCATCTCCTGTGTGCTCTCAGTTGGCTGTCAAATAAATTTTTAAAAATGTTTAGTAGTCAATGTGTTAGTTATGAGGATAATTTTATAAGAAGATATTTGAAGATGAGTCATGAAAGAAAAAAGATAGAAAACTGTTTTAGTCAGCTTTTCACTGCTGTGACTAAATGACCTGACCAGCACAACTGTAAAGGAGGAAAGGTTTACTTGAGGGCTCACAGTTTCAGAGGTCTTAGTCTGTAGAAGGAGGCTGCTCCATTCCTTAGGGCTCAGGGTGAGATTGAACATCATGGCCGGAGAGGGTGGTGGAGGGAAGCAGCTTGCATCATGGTGATCAAGAAGCAGAGAGAGACTCCCAATACAAATATATGTACCCCAAAGCCACACCCCACTTCCCACCTCCTCCAGCTATACCGTACCTGCCTCCAGTTACCACTCAGTCATTCTTATCAGGGATTAATTCATAATTAGGTTAAGACTCTCAAAACCCAATCATTTACTCTCTGAACCTTCTTACGTTGTCTCACATGTGAGCTTTTCGGGGACACCTCACATCCAAACCATAATAAAGACTAACCCAAAGTTAGATTTTTATTTTATTTAAAATAATTTTTTTTGAGCTGTCAGTGGACCCTTATTTATTTATTTATATGTGGTGCTGAGAATTGAACCCAGTGTCTCACACATGCCAGGCAAGTGCTCTACCAATGTACCACAACCTCAGCCCCAGAAATTAGATATTTTAAATGGTAGCCGTACCTACTGTTCTCTTAAAAAAAACTCAGAAAAATAAAATATTCTCTTCTCCTTCCATTTTTGCAGCTTGTTTTATATATGTGTACATACATATGCATATATATGACATATTATGTATAAATACATAACTTTAAGTATATTTGCACTGTTGTGCAACCCATCTCCAGGACTTTCTCCTCTTGCAAAACTGAAACTATAAAACTATTACATGACAATTACCCATGTGTCTTTCCTTTCAGCCCCTGGGAGCCACCTTTCTACTATTTCTACATTATACAATGTATAAGTGAAATTGTATAGTATGCCTGGGCATAATGTCCTCTAGTTTCCTCCGTGTTGTAGCAGGTGTCGGAATCTCCTTCTTTTTTAAGACTGAGTAATATTCCATTGCATGGACAGTCCACATTTTATTGATTCATCTATCTGTTGATGGACACTTGGGTTGCCCTTGTTCCCTTTATCTCACACGTTGTGGCAACTTCTTGCTCCTAATATTTTAATTAGCATTTTTATTTGAATATATCTCTGCAAACCTCTTATTTTTCCCTCCTAAATAAATTCTGAACAAAATGTTTATGGGTGGGAGTCCCTTGGTGGATGGGATGCTTACTGATCTAGGGAATTAAAACCGAAGTGGAGTGCAACCTAGGAAGATCTGACAATGTGTTCATTATTTTTCCTTATTTATTTCAAGTGAAAGCAAATGTTCCAGCAAGAGTTGGTACAGAGCTCTCACTATTATGGAAGCAAACTCAGGCTTCTTGGAGGTGTGCTGCTTTTGCCTTCTGTTCATGCCTGAGCAGAATAGGCCATGATCCATTTTTATTGACTTAAACCAAACCTCTGTGCAGCCCTCAAGGGCTGCTTATCTGGTTGTTTGTTGTGTTTGTTTCAGGAGCCCACAGACAGCCTTGAGGACAGCCTCCTTTCTTCCAGACCAGAGTTCATTATAGGCCCTGAAGGAGAGGAGGAGGACCTAGCAGCCAAGCATGGAGAGAACCCAGGCAATCGCACCACACCCACGGAACATGCTGGTAGGTGAACTTGGTTGATGGGGAGCGCATGGTATGCACATTCCAGTTTGCACAGGGCCCAATGTTCATATCCTTGGTTTCTTAGGTTGATATTGACTAGGGCAAGTTCAGATTCACCTTTCTTAGGTGACTTGTGCAGATGAGCCATGTCCCACCAGATTATGAGGTGAAGGATTCGTTATGACTTCAGTGGAACACAATCTGAGAATCTTTCTGGCAATAGATCTTGTTGTCAATGAAAACTTGTCATGTTAGTATAAAAAAAGAACAATTCCTACACAAGAGTTGTGTTCATTGTGTGCAGAAATAACCATAAACAGAGACTGATTGGCTAAGGTGGAGGATGCTGACAAGCTCAACAGCTACTCAGAGCATGTTGCCAAAGCAAAGTATTTTCATATAAAGGGAAGAGAACTAGCTTCCATGAAGCTTCTGCACCCCAAGGACTTGGCTTGGACCCTGAACAGTGCACCTCACATAGCTGTTGAGGTCTGTCTCCAGGCTGGGTGACTCCACTCCCAGATGGGAGGGGGGATGACTTCCCTTTAATTTGCTTAAGCGGTTGGCAAATTTGGAACTACAAGGTGGCAGGAAAATGGATTAATTTGCAATTTGTACTCTGAGGGAGTTTAGGGAATTCAGGATATAACCCCATGTGCCTCTAGGGAAGCCTGATTTCTAGATCTGGATGGTGGGTACTCTGGGAATTTGTAAAGTATCTACAGTAATTTAGGCAGCTTTTAAAAAACATTCCTGCTTCCACTATCCTGAGCTATTAGACTGTCTTGGTCCTGGGAGATTCACTCCAGAATCAGAAAGCATGGGCTTTACGTTATCCCTTCAGTGAATAGTAAGCATTCTTAGGGGTCTGTTTTGTAGGGTTCATTGCTGCTGCTGGGTGTCTTATTCAGACCAAGGTAATCAAATCATTGTTAACAAAATTCTTGGTCAGAACTGCTCCTACATGGTCAATTGAGTATGAATATCTCAGCTCATATCACTTGACACCATTGAAACTTAGAGTTTGAAGGAATGTCTGAAGGGATGTATTTTATTGGTTTTTGAAGGGTACTTCTTAGAGCTGTGAGAGCTGTTTCACTTCCTTTGGAACTTCCTTCAATTTTGGTGACAATTGGTGGGAAATGAGGGCAAATGGTAAAGATGCAGGCTTCCTGCCCAGTTCTGTGAGATTGCTCCAACTCGCTCTATTTCATACACTGGAATTCTTAGCAAGATTTTCTTTAAACAAAGCATCCTTCAGAAAAGAAGATTGAAATCTGCTGATCTAGTTCAGCCTTCTCACTTGGCTGATGAGAAATAAATCCCAGATGGGTTAAATGATTTGCCCAACATGAGGTGGCTCCTATGATTCATTAACATTTATACTTGTATGTAAGTGCTTCCAAGGCTGTGCTGGAGCATCACAATCATCTAAGGAGTGGAAGCAAACTAATGGAAGAGCTCCACTCTACCCCCGATTCTGAGTATATTCTGGGTGGGGGCCTGGGAATTTGAAATTCAAATCTTAAAGAGCAGGGGTTGGGACTAGAAACCAGGTCTCCTGCTTTACTTAAAATTAATGACACAGACCAGAGTCATGTTTCTATCAGGCTTCATGCCTAAGGGAAGCTGGAGCTTCCCTTAGGGTCCCCTGACCTGTGCTCTTTCCATACAGATTTATTTTCTAAACCTAAGGTAACGCACAAATCAATTAATTGCCCCTTGTATTTGTATGCAATATTTTATTTGAACAATGGTTAAAATCAAACAGTTTCTTTTTATAAATTACAGATGTCCCTCAGTATCCTCAGGACACATCCCCTCCCTCAACAGATATTAAAGTCTGTGGGTGCTGAAATCCCTTATATAAGATAAAGTAATATTTGCCTGTAATCTACACAGTCCTCCTATATGCTTTAAGTTATCTCTAAATTACATATAATGCATAATATAATGTAAATGCTATACAAATAGTTGTATTTCTTTTGGTACCAGGGATTGAACTCAGGAGTACTCGGCCACTGAGCCACATTCCCAGCCCAATTTTGTATTTTATTTAGAGACAGGGTCTCACTGAGTTGCTTAGGGCCTCGCAAAGTTGCTGAGGCTGGCTTTGAACTTGTGATCCTCCTGCCTCAACCTCCCAAGCCACTGGGATTACAAGCATGCGCCACTGCGCCCGGCTGTTGTATTTTTTTACAGAATAATGATGAGAAAAAAATCTGTGTATGTTCAGTATAGATGCATTTTTTTTCCTCTGGATGTTTTGGAGCCTTGGTTGATTGAATCTATAGGTACCACGTTCATGGATGTGGAGGGCCAGCTGTACTCTTTTTCTCACCAAATTATTATAAACTCCACTTTTTAAAGCATTCACTCTATTCTTCTTCCCCAGGCTCCTGGCACAGCTTCTGGCTGTTTCCCTTCTTTTGCTTTCTGCTGTCCTGCAGGACACAGCTATAAACTGTCTCCTCAAGGAGGCCCCTATAAACTGTCTTCCATGACCCGTGTTGCTGTCTTCTCAGAGCTGCGGGGCTGCTTCAGCTCTGTTGCCTTCAGGCAGCCAGGGAATCAGGGGGTGGGTGCTCCATTAACATGTTCAGTGATTTCCATTTCTTTCAAGACAATTTCCTTTTCTGGACTCCGTGGCCTAGCACCTTTTTCATATGGCAGTCATGTATGTCCACCACTAAAATATTGTATAAAAATTTCACGCTAAACAAAGTAGAGTCAAGGGCTGATAGCAAGTGTTTAAAATACCTTATAATGGAAGATTTCCAATAAACTGTTTAATATACAGGCTGAAAAGATTAAACTGCCATTGTCTCTGATCCTAGGAATTTCTAAACCTTACCTTGGCACATTATTTAACACATTTTACACCAGTTTCTACGTTTGGTTAACTTGTGGATTCTTTTCTCTAGCATATATAGTATATATTGTTGCCCCCCACCATGGGGAAGAAGGGTTTAGAGATACTACAAGAAGATAAAACAAAAAGATAAAATGAGTGGTGTTCTCATCTGAATATATTCAGCTTTTTCTAAATGCTTCTATTTTATGTTAATCTATGGGATAAACCCTTCTGGTGCTAACTGACCTGCACAGGGCTGGCTCAGGGAGCCAAAGACCTCAGAATCCGTGATGGGCCAATAGTGAAAATGGAGGCACAGAAGCCTATATTGAGACTTTCTGCACGTTTCTTATAGAAGGGATATATTCTAATTTGGAGAGCAAATAAAAATATGTAATGTTTGTGTACAAACACTTTTCAATATATTCTATGTTTTGTTTCATGATCTTGATCTACTGATGATGATTGAAGTGTGTGGAGTAGTTAATCTTTGTGTAATTATTTCTTCGCAGCAGTAAAAAATGATACAGAAAGAAAGTTTTGCTACCAACAGCTTCCTGTAACATTGAGACTAATATACACCATTTTCCAGGTATATTTTCTGAAGTCTTTGAATATTTGGATTAGAAGCAATGCTGTTTTGGTAAACCCAGTAACCATGTGGCTTTTTTGCATAGGAAATGGCTAAATTTGAAGAGCCAGACATTCTTTTTAATATGCTCAATTGCCTGAAGATTCTCTGTCTGCATGGAGAATGTTTATACATTGCTAGAAAAGATCATCCTCAATTTTTAGCTTACATTCAGGACCATATGTTGATCGCAAGGTATGTCTTCCTAATATCTTGTTTTTTTATATTTTTGGCTTCAGGTGTGAACTTAGAATATGACTTATTAGCTCATTGAGGTTGTTTCCTCAGCTAGGACAGCTTAATTACCTGTGGGAATACTTTTATTTATTTTATTTCATCTAATATTCAACTATGCCAATATGAAGATTATGTTCACTTGCTAGATACTGTAGGAATATAAAAAGCAAAACAAGTGTTATTTTTATGCCTTTAAGTTGTTACATAGGTTAAGAATAAAGGATACCCTAAAAAAATGTGAAAAGATAAGTTAACAATTACCTCAAATAGCTAAATAAGGATTTACTCATTTTCTCCCTTGAAATAGAATTGCTGATAGACATCTAAAATCCCTCCATGCATTGTCAGAGAAATTTTTTTTCTTAGAGACTGCTGAGGCATTTTGAGAAAAATAATAAAATATTGCCATAGATTTACAGTGCTTTCTTCTGGAGGACCGTAGAATAACTGTTAGAGTCTTCCTGGCAGCAAGTCAGAAAAATATTATCCTCATTTTACATGTAAGAGAACAAGATGATAAAAAAGGAAAAGAAAAAAGGTTTCTTCAGTTTAAGGTTAACTAGGTGACAAAACCAAGTCTGTCTTACTCATTTTGTTCACTTATTTACTTATTCATTCAAAAAATAAAATGAGTGTTCACTGTATACATTACTATTCTAGGCACTTGGGAGTTTGTAGTCTTGATTAGAAGGGATGAATTCTCAATATACAGAAGATAACTACATATTTTTATTATTTAAATTGGTCTAATTTTTAGATTATAGCAGAATGGCCTTCATAATAATATTAAAACAACAAGGGTAACCTCAGATCTTGGATAAACTAAGACACATGGTATATATATATTACATATATATATGTATATATAAATATGTATATGTATATATATAAATATGTTTTATATATATAAAACCCAAGGGAATGTGTAAGTGGCTATTTGCACAGTTCACAGGTGGGTGAGCTCTTTCCTAGATGAACGGATGGCTAGGGAAGGGCTAAGCAGTAGAAACCGTTTGAGTACTAAATCAATAAATTTTTGTTGATAAGTTTGGAGACAGGTAGAGCCTTTTCTGGGGAAGCAGAAGTGGGGAAGCAAGCAGAGCGTAGAGTTGCAAAGAAGAGATGAGAAATGAGCAAGGCCAGCTTAGGTGATGCCAAGGTTTCATTCTTGCTTCATGGTTCATGTTGTGGTTACCTGTGGTAATAAGGAAAAAAGAGGCTAGAGGAGTAGGTTGGGACCCAGCGGTGAAGAGCATTCTTCCCTGTGTGCCTTGTGTCTTTTCTCTTCTTACAAGGCCACCAGTCATTAGATTTAGGGCCTATCCTACAGTATGAACTTGCTGTAACTAATTATATCTATTCCAAGTAAGGTCACATTCTGAAGTTCTAGGTGGACGTGAATTTTGGGGGACACGATTCAACCCACTACAGAAGCATCCTATGGGAAAGGTGGAGGAGCTACAGAAGTTTCCTCATAATTAAGTGGGGATTATCCAGGTGTAATGGGAGGAAGGAACTGAGAGGTAGACATGGCTGACCTGGATATAGGGAAGAGTGAGGATGATCTGAAAAGTTCAGACCAAGGATAAGACAAGCTGCAAATCTGGTCAGAATCAGTGTTGGATCAGAGTCAGGAATTAGGTAGATGCTTTGTTAATTCCAGGGAGGTGGGGATTCTAAATGGGCAGACTTCAGTTGCTAAAGCATCCCCCACAAAAAATGGGCCCAGACCAATTGGATTATTGATGCTGTGGATCTTTATATGTAGTCCAGGTTTTTTCCTCAAAGTACCACCCTGACACTGAAACCATCATGAAATGAAGGAATCTGGGAAAAGACATTCTTCCTCTTTTCAAGTCAAGCTGCCTTAGAGGACTGGGATAGCTATCAGGACAGTCCAGATCCAGGCTTCTCTCACTAGCATGGTATTCTGGAGGTTCTGTATGTGGTTTGCCTCCATCTAAGTTGAAAGTTCTGCGAAGTGGCAGTTATGTCTTCTCTTTCCTCTGCATTCTTCATAGAAGCATCATCATGCTCATCCTCACAGGGATAATAGTAGTTCATGGTCTTTGAATAACTCCTGTATGCCAAGCACCCTGCATCAGCCCACATTGGGAGGAACAGAGAGTTCAGAGGAGTTGAGAAATTTGCATGTGGTTATACAGCTAATTAATGGCAGCACTGGAAATTAGACCCATGTTTGTCTGACTTCCACTACTCAGATTGTCATGTTTTCTGATTAGCAAGCAAATCTAGTGTCTTGTACCTCGGCACGCTTTCTGCAAAGTAGAGAGTATGTGTCATTGTGCTCATCTCTCTGTGGTGCATTATAAGCTTTTCGAAGTCACAAATAGTATTGCTTCTGATATTAACTCTGGAGCCACATATGGGAAAAAACCTGCAAATGACAAAGAAAACACACAAAAGGCATGTATCATATAATTAAGTAAAAAATTGAAACCAATAATATTACCAAAATATATTCAGAATTATTCTGTAAGCTTGGTAGGGACTTAGCTTAAACTTAGGGGCAAGGTTGAGAACCTTCCTTTCTGTCTTTTCCTCTTTCCCTTCCCCCACCTGTCCCATCACTTAGCCTAGGTCTGTCTTGCTTGTTAGATAGAACCAAGTGTTGGCTTCTTCCCAGGCAGGCTGTCCTGAAAGTGGGAAAGAGGGCCCCTGGCAGCCCCTTATTGGCATTGTCCTTTCTTCTGAGATTTAAGAAGGAGAGAGATCCTTTCTCTCCCAGATCCCATCTCACTCCCTGAAAAAAGAACATTCCCATTCTTGAAGCATATGCCCACTTGTAAGACTGGTCACTCTGCTCTGGGTATTGAAGTACTTCTGTATTTTGTGTTCACCCTTACGATAGGAGAGTGGGGGAGCTTGATTGACAATACTGCCAGTTCTTGCAGAGGCTGTTTTTAATAGAAAAGTAGTTGTTTTTGCACTAATAAGGGGATAGGGCTGCTGGGCAGGCAAAACCAACAAAACGTTACAGATGTTCATTAAAAGAAAAATGCTAAAAATCATTTATCACCCTATCATCTTAACATAACTAACACCAGTTTTATATATTGTCATTGTTCATCTTTGTAGCTGAAATTTGTAATATGCAAATTTTATGTTAAAAATGTAATATTAGGTGTTTTTCTGTATTGTTACATGAAAATGGTTTCTTTAAAAAAATTAACAAAATAGAGTGTAGGACCTGTTTATCAGAGGATTATAGACTTGCAGATGAATGTAATTTCACTAAGATCATCCCTAGGAGCTGACAAGTAACTCTACTTACCAGGAGCTAAAATAAGAGAAGATTTTTCTGGGAAAGGTTCTAATGAACTCTCACCACTTTGCTTCTCTCGACTCCTCAGCCTGTGGAGAGTTGTCAAGTCCGAGTTCTCCCAGCTCTCTTCACTGGCGGTCCCTCTCCTCCTTCATGCTCTGTCCCTTCCTCATGGTGCTGACATCTTCTGGACTATCATAAACGGCAACTTCAACAGCAAAGACTGGAAGATGAGGTTTGAAGCAGGTACTTCTGCATTAGCTTAAAAGTTCTCTGGCTCATGATGTAAATCAGATATCCAGTTTTGACATCTATTTTTGGCCTCCTTTCTCCTCCCCATTTTTAAAGGACACTCTCCTGCTGACTGGTGTTTATTGCTGGTTTGCAGAGTGTTTGCCAATTATCCAGGCATAATTATTAACTCCCCCCGTTTTTACTCCCAAATAAGTCCCAGGTTGGATTATAAGTAATGTAGGTAACTTATTAGGTTACTTGCATCAGAGTTACTGAGATATTTGTTAAAATTGAAGATTATTGGGCCCCACCCTAACCTGCTGCATCAGAATCTCAGGGTAGTGATGTAGACAGGAATCTAGATATTCAAACAGGTTTTCAGGTAATTCAGTAAGGTTTGGGAATACTTTTAATGCCTTGCCACTGAGGCAGAAAGGACCAAGTCTGATGCAGTGAAGGGTCTAATTTCCTAGGGCATAAAATGGTGAGTTCTCAGAGTAATGTGGTAAGGAAGGAATTTGGTGTGTTCTTGGAGCTTTGCATCTTCTGGCTCATTGTCACCCAGTCTGCTAGTACTTCTGTTTGCAGGGGCAGCAAGCAGGGTTGGATTGCCAGAGTATTGCTAGAACAGTTCCGTATATTTTGGTGTCTCAAAAGTTTGATCCAAAATGGAAGTTCCATTAGGTGGATTAACTGTTGTATGCTAGAGTTCAGTTTCCCACACTCTGGCCACTTCAAGAAATGCTTGCTTTTTGACATTTACACGAATCCCAGGGGCTTGTTTATATGCTAGGTCATGATGTTGTAGGAAATTAGATGTTGTAGGGTAAAATTTTCTAGAAAAAATTTGCATGGCATTTGCAATGTTTTAGAGGGAATTTGTATTTAAATGCAAATAAAGTAGATAAATATTTAAGTATGCATCTTTGTTCCAACTTAAGGATTAGATTATTGCCAGATTAGTCTTCTGAATCATGGCTCTGATTATGATATTCCTCAACTACAGATTTTTAATGGGTTCTCAACATCTCAAGAATAAAAATATCCAGGCTCTTTTGACTGCTGAGGAGGTTTCCCCAGAGCCTCCTACAAGTGTTTGAGGCCCATTCAGCACTCTTCCTTCCACACGTACCATTGTCGTTTGCCCATTGCTTCTTGCTTCCCTTGTCTGGTTCCAGTGGCCCAATATCTTGGCCATTCTCTATTCTCCATCTTAAATCCTCTTCCCTTCATGTCCCTGTCCAAATGCTATCTCCATTTGATCTATGCCACCTTTGAGTTCCACCTTCAAGGACATGTCAGTAGAAAGTGGTTTCTTTATTCCCTGATCTCTCATGGCATTTTATTTGTACTCTATTAGAGGTGTTTACAGCTTTTTATATTACATTTCAAGTAGTTATATCTGTCTTATCTCTTTTAGTCAACTGAACTTTGAAGTCAAGAGTTGAAAAATGACCTGTTTTTCCATTTACTTCTATCTCCCCACAAGTGCCTACAATAGTCCCTTAATTTTAAATATATAAAACACATACATTCTTAATAAATATTTTAAAAACAAGTGAATTCATGAATTTACTGAATAAATAAATACCACATATACTAGGTACAATGAGAGTGATAAAAGTGAGTGTAATTAAGTGTATGAGAAGATTCCTGCCATTAAGAGCTTCCCAACTTAACTGATGAGACCAAATACAAGCATATGAGAAGTTGATAAAAAATAAAAGACAATGTAAGAACACTAAGGAAGAATGTCATGTAGGAATGTAATATGAACATACAAATGCCAGATATAAATTAATAATGTGTAAATAAGTAGTATTTTTTATAGGAGTTCATTGGATGGAAGGTCAGAATGGACTTCATAGAACAGATAGAGCCTCGGCAATTAATTCTTCAAGGGAGGTAGAATAACAATAAGGATAAAAGAGTAGGAAGAATATTCTAGGCTTCTAGAACAGATTAATCAAATACTGAAATGTCTCAATTCACACCACACTGTTTTACTCTGCTAGGTATGAAATTTTTTTATGAGACCATGCTTTAAGAATGGTTGGAATAATTTAACATAGATTTGAAGAATAATTTGAAATCCATCAAGTGAGGGTATATTTGTATCTTGGAAGATATATGTGGCTTTTGTAGCCATAGGAAGTTCTCTGTCATTTCACATCATGACCTATGAAGAGTAGACCCAAACCTGATGCCTGGCCTGGTGGGTGCCTTTTGTTTCTCTCTGTAGTGCCCAAAGCTCCCATGGAATGGCCACAGAAATGAGCAGAAAGACATTTTGAGTAGTTTGAAATAAAACTGAAAGTTAAACAAAGAGATAGACTATTTAAAAAGATGACTAAGAGCTAAATCAACTTAAGAGCTAAATCAGCAGAAAGGTGGAGACAGCCTCTGTTGCACAGGTGAAACAACATCGGAGAGGATAGCAGTAGAATTTCCTTTTGGTATTTAAAATTGCCACTTGGGGGCCCTGAATTAACTTTTTCTCTGTGGGTTCAGTTCTCAGACTAAGTGTAATATATACATTATATTACAAGTGCGTTTTGTCCTCTGTGTTTTACATTGCAGTGGAAAAAGTGGCTGTAATTTGTAGATTTCTGGATATTCACTCAGTGACCAAAAACCACCTGCTAAAGTACTCCCTGGCACATGCCTTCTGCTGCTTTCTGACAGCTGTGGAAGATGTCAACCCTGCAGTGGCTACCAGGGCAGGTCTCCTGCTGGACACCATAAAGAGGCCAGCATTGCAGGTGATGCATGATGTGTAATATTTGTTCTGCAGTAGGTCTGTGCCAGCACTGCTAAATTGTTAAATAACCACTGAGTTATTTGTCACGTGTCTTAGCCCTTTAGGCTTGCTTTAACAGTGCACCATAAATGGAGTGGCTTATGTAACAACAGAAATTTACTCACCATGGTTCTAGAGGGCGCTGGCAGATTCAGTATCTGGTCAGGGCCCGCTTTCTGGTTCATTGATAGTATCTTTCCCTATTTCTGGGGCCTCTTTTATAAGGACACTAATTCCATTCATGAGGGTCCCACCTACATTACCTCATCATCTGTTACCATCACAATGATAAGTTACAACAAATGAATTTTGGGGGGGAACACAGACATTCAGACCATGACATCATGTAAATATATGGATGACAATGATGGTAATAGTAGAAATTGGTGTGGGTGTGTTCAAATACTTGTTTGTTAACTTTTTTAAAATATATTTTTAGTTGTCAATGGATATTTATGTATGTATGTATGTATTTATATAGTGCTGAAGATTGAACCCAGGGCCTCACACATGCCAGGCAAGTGCCAGGCTCTACCACTGAGCCACAATAGCAGCCCCGTTTGTTAAGTTTTAATGGAAACAAAAGGATGAGTTATTTTCCCCAAAATTCCATCCATATAGTATAAATTTTAAATTGAAAATCATCCCAGAGCTCTGCCTTATTCAGAGATCCCTTATTTTTTTTTTTTTTTTTGTTGGCTCGTTCATTTTAGTCTTTGTCCACATGATGACATCACTCTTTGACAGCTGTAACTATTGCATAACTTTCTGTTGTGTGTGTAGCACCTTCTTAAACTAGGCTGGTTTACCCTAGGCAGTTTTGTTGGCTCATGGGCTGGAAGGCCCTGTCATTAGAGGATAGATGCTAACAGAAATCAGACAAATCATGATAGCAATCAAAGTAAATCATGAGAAGGCCAATATGCACCAAAATGAAACATCACAATGTGTGAGATGTGAAATATAAGACCTTGAGAGAGCTGTATATTTATCTTGTGTGGCACCTGTTTACTTAACTTTAGAAAGCAAGTCCTGGAGAGATAAGACTAATTGAAGGTCCCAGAGTGAATTAGTGAGAGAATCAAGATTAGAATCTGTACTGTTTTTCCACATTGATACTGATTTATTATTTTGCTACTATTATCAAAGTAATGATTATGACAAGAGCTAACATTTGTCAAATAGGTACTGTGCGGCCAATACCTTGTATTAAAAGTGTTCCATCATGCATTATCCCACTCAATATTCACAATAACCTTTTGTGTGCTCCCATTTTACAAGTGAGCAGCTAAGGGTTAGAAAGGTAAAGTAAACTGATATGTGGCAGAGCAAACTTGGGTTTGATTCATAATAAGTCCATATTTTTAACTCTCTGTGTGTGCAGGTGTTTATGTGTACACACTGCCTCCCTGGTGCAGTGTAAAGCTTTTTCTGATAGTTTAAGACCAAGAAGCAAGGGCAAACTGTGCAGGATCTGACAAAATGTGGGTTGTGCTGCCTGTGACCTGCCTTCCCTTGTAAACTCCAGCTGTCTTCTGGAGCCTTCTCTGATGCCTTACCAGGAATTGCATGTATCACCCTGCTCCAGGCAGGGAACATAAGAGGCATACATTAGGTTACAATTGAATGAGTGAGATGGTTGAATGAATTATAGCTTTTAAATTTCACTCAATTAAAGAGAGGTGGAAAAAAAAAAGAAAAAGAAAAAGAAAAAAAGAGAGGTGAAATGGTAAACTCACGAAGTAAAGAAGTGGATGCTCCATCCATTCTAATTTTGACTTTTTAAGAGTCTGCTCCATTTACATTCCAAAAAGACAAGGTGACTTTTAGAGAATCATGCAATTTAGAAGTGAAAGGGAATTTAAAGATCATCTTCATGTGTATTTAGAAATGTAGCTTTTAAAAAATTAGTTCTTCTTAGTTATATCTGACAGTAGAGTCCATTTTGATAAAATTATACAAGCATGGAATATATCTTATTCTAGGACCTCATTCCTGTGGGTGGACACATCAGTAGGATTCACTTAGGTATTTTTATACAGGTACATAGGAAAATTATGTTAGATCTATCCCTCGGTCTTTCCTATTCCTATCCCCCTCCCTCCTTTTGTTCCCCTTTGTCTAATATACTGAACTTTTATTCTCCCTCTCCCCACTTGTTCTGTGTTAGCATTCATATATTAGAGAGAGCATTTGACATTTGTCTTTTTGTGATTGGCTTGTTTCGCTTAGCATAATAGTCTGCAGATACATCTGTTTACTGGCAAATGTCATAAAGTCATTCTTATGTATGTCTGAGTAATAGTCCATTAGGTATATACCACATTTTCTTTATCCATTCAACTGTTGATAGTCATCTTGGTTGGTTCCATAGTTTAGCTATTGTGAGTTGAGCTGCTATAAACATTGATGTAGCTGCATCACTGTAGAATGCTGATTTTAAGTCTTTTGGATATAAACCGAGGAGTGGGATAGCTGGGTCAAATGGTGGTTCTGTTTCAGGTTTTCTAAGGAATCTCCATACTGCTTTCCAGAGGGTTGCACCAATTTGCAGTCCCACCAGCAATGTATGAGTATGCCCATTTCCCCACATCCTCACAAACATTTGTTGTTACTTGTATTCTTGATGATTGCCATTCTGAATGGAGTGAGATGAAATCGCAGTGTGGTTTTAATGTGCATTTCTCTAATTGCTAGAGATGTGATCTCTGCCACCTGCACCTCAAATAGAGCATTAATTTCCAGGATGTACAAAGAACTAAAAAAATCTTTACACTAAAAAACCAGATAACCCAATCAATAAATGGGCAAGAAATATGAATGTCAACAATGTTCAACATCTCTAGCAAATTAGAGAGATGCAAATTAAAACTATACTAATATTTCATCTCATTCTCGTCATAATGAAATGTAGCTTTGAGAATAGGTTTCTCAATTAAACTACAGACAAAAAAAAAAATGAAACAAGGACACACTGCCTTGAGGGCTAGAGGGTATTTGGATTAAATAGTTATTATTTAGTGCATTAGAAAATCAACAACATATGTTTCATTCACATTTCTGAAGCAAAATTAAAGAGATATTCTAAAATTAGGAGAAGCTTCTCTTGTACCTTTTTATATTTCCTGCCAAAACTTACCATGCCTGTAATCCCAGAAGCTCATGAGGCTGAGGCAGGAGGATTTCAAGTTCAAAGCCAGCCTCAGCAACTTAGAGAGGGCCTAAACTTAGCTAGACCCTGTCTCAAAATAAAATATAAAAAGGTCTGGGGGCGTGCTGGGGTTGTGGATCAGTGGTAAAGCACTTGCCTAGCATGTGTGAGGCACTGGGTTCGATTCTCAGCACCACATATAAATAAATAAAATGAAGGTCCATCAATAACTTAAAAAAAACCCAAGGGTTCAGGATGTGACTCAGTGGTTTCATGCTCCTGAGTTCATTCCCTGGTTCCCTGGTACTAAAAAGAAAAAAAAATGATTTCAGTTGAATCATTCTCCTTGTGAGTGTGGATGGAGAAGGTGTCTGGTTTAGTGTACTTTGTCTAGTATATGGTCCTTGATGTACCTTAGATGTTTACATCTGACTTCCTTTTTTCCCTTCTTTCCCAGGGTCTTTGTCTTTGTCTTGACTTTCAGTTTGATACTGTGGTTAAAGACCGACCGACAATATTGAGCAAGCTTTTACTTCTGCATTTTCTTAAGCAAGATATTCCTGCTTTGAGCTGGGAGTTCTTTGTCAATAGGTTTGAGACTCTTTCTTTGGAAGCTCAACTTCATTTGGATTGTAACAAAGAATTTCCTTTTCCTACAAGTAAGTAAAGCAAAGAACTTGTAAACAGTCACAGTCCCTGTTCTTGCTAGCTAAGCAGAAGATAGTTGGTATGTAGAAGGACGCCTTGATTTCAGGTACTCGACTCATCAAATGTTTATTAAATATCATTATACTAATCCATAGATTTAAGTATATACTGGTATTCCAAAATCCAAATTCTTCTCATTCCTTGAACACCTGTGATAACCATTTGTGACTGTATATTCCTTAAATAGTACACAATCATATGCCTCTAATGTTTGTGAGCATTTTCATGAGGTATATTTATACCTTGCAAACTCTTGTATACTTACCAATCAGTTGCTTATAGCTCTAAATAGATGAGGGGAAGTTAGCAAAACTAGATAATTTAATCTGGTGATCCAAACAGAAAAATGATAGGGAATGGCCACAATAGACACTAATCATGATTTTTAATATTCAAGACTTATCAGAGGGGGAGATGGATAACTTATGCATCCATGAAAGATATCTTTTAATACTTAAAATACACAAATGGAGTGTTTCAAACTAGCTTATTACATAGTCAGTCAAGGAAAATAATAACCTTGTTTAAAAAATATTTTTATTAGTGCATTATACATAATAGTGGGGGTCATTTTGACATATTCATACATGCATATAATACAGTTTGCTCCATTTCAGCCCCTACCTTCAGTCCACCTTCCCTTCTCTCCTCCCTCCTTCTGTTCCCCTTCTTCTACTCCATTGGTCTTCCCTCATTTATTTATTGTTTTGAACATTGATGCTTTATAGATATAAATAAAAATGGAATTAATTGTGATACATTCATGGATATACATAGTATAATTTCATCAATTTCTTTCTATAGTTTCTCCCCTTTCCCATTCTTTCTCTCTCAGCTCCCTTCATCTACTCCACAGTTCTGCCTTCCATATTCATGGGCTCTCTCTCCACCCCCTTTTTACATTTTTTTTATTTCTCTCGAGCTTCTGCTTATGAGAGAAAACAATCCACCTTTGACTTTGAGTTTGACTTATTTCACTTAAACTGTTCTCCAGTTCCATCCATTTACCAGCAAATGTCATAATTTTATCCTTCTTTATGGCTGAGTAGAACTCCATTGTGTACATTTTTTTCTGCTAAAAGTTACTATTGTGCACACACATTTTCTTTATCCATTTGTCTGTTTACAGACACCTAGACTGGTTGCCTTCTTTGGCTATTGTGAATAGTGCGGCTATAAACATTGGCATGCATATATCACTGTAGTATACTGACTTTAGTTCTTTTGGATAAACACAACCGAGTAGAATAGTTGGTCATATGGTAGTTCCCTTCCTTGTCTTTGGAGGAATCTCATTTCCAAAGTGGTTGTACTCACTTGCAGTTCCACAACAATGTAACTTCTTTAATTCCTTTTGCAAAGCCATCACTGCTGTGAGGACCAATGTTGCTAACCTCAGTGATGCTGCATTGTGGAAGATCAAGAGGGCTCGCTTTGCAAGGAACCGCCAGAAGAGTGTGCGATCTCTGAGGGACAGTGTGAAAGGGCCTGCAGAATCCAAGAGGGCACTTTCCCTTCCTGAGACTCTGACCTCAAAAATTCGTTGAGTATCTCTTCCATTTTTCCTTTAAATCTGTTTAATGTCTTTCTGAGGCTGATGTGTCTTGTTGAATGTTCACAGAGAGTAGCAGATTTGGCAAACTGAGCTTGTTCAACAAGTTTGGTTTTTAGATTCCCTAGAAACTCACCAGGGATTTAAACGGGTGTAGCAAAGCCTTGATCCAGTGGCAAATTGTTTTGAAATGTAGAAAGCAGCAAATCCACTGAAGCTTGGCATGAAACTTAATTCCTAAGTTCTAGAATGTGAAAGTATACACACCAGCCTTGTAACCTAAGCACTTTTCTGAATAAGATGTAGATGATAAGACCCGTGTAGCTAAACAGGTAGAGCTGAAATTCAGAATGCATTTCTTTTCATGCATTTTAGGAGCGGCCATGTAAGCCCTGAGACAAACCAATAATACTGGCTGCTTTTGAAAAAGAAAAATCAGACTGAGGAGAAAGTAAATTTCTACTCAGCTTCACCAGATAATTAAAACAAGTTTCATTGCCTGCTTTTTTTTCCCTTAAATCCCCTATACTTGTTTTATAAAGGTTTTTCTTTATACTGCTTTTTTAAAGAGAATAAAATTTCCTGTAAATTAACAAATGACTAGATAAACTCTAATGTTTAGCAAGGGCACAAGAGTGACAATTAAAAATTCTTAACTAAATCACCACATTAATGAATGAGTATATTTAAATATATTACTAACTTGTTAAAAGTATTCAATGATTAAATCTTTAAATAAAACCTATAAAGTTAATAATACCTAAAACACATTTCTTACCTGTCAGAAGCTAAAAGATTTGCTTTTCCACTGGTATTTATTAGAAAATAGCATTGTATAGCATGATCATTTTTCATAAATATGATTTTACTTTATTACATTTTCTCTATTTTATGACAAGCTATGGGAATGTGGTATTTTGAACTTGGAAAGTAATCAATAACCCAGTTTTTCAGGAAGCAAAATCACAGGTGATCATTTACGAATAACCTGGAGTATAGTGTGAGGCCCCAGAAGAAGCTGTTTCAGATTCTAGAAACTAGTACCTAGATTAAATAAATTAAAATTTTTATATGTTTCCCAGATCTTTTCTAACCTAGCTCATCAGTTTGGGATATAAAGTTTATATATTGTTATTTCCTGTTAATTAATTCATAGGACAATTTTGAAGATTAAGAATTGAAGTAACATTGAAGGATCTTCTTGAGATCCCTATAAAATCACAAAACTTTGGTTGCATAAACATCTCTTATGTGATGTTAATTACAAATAGGAAAACTAAACTTGCTTCTACTGTCCAATGTAGTTAGCACTGAGTATATTTTCTAGGCTCAAGTTGTCTCTAATGCTTATTTAAATAGAGTTGTTGTTGATTTTTAAGCTATGAGGTTGACCAGGCATGAGCAGTCTGCTCCAGCTCTCGGTGGGACACCTGAACAGACACCAGGTGGGTACTTCTGACGTTGAAGGGCCGTGTGCAAGTGTCTATCACAGGTGGACAAGGTAAAGAATCCGGTGTCTCTAACTGGACTAGAGTGATATTCTTAGGATTTAGAGTTCCAAAGGGTCTTCTTACCCTAGATGCTCAAGTGTTTGAGTCCCTGATATGGAAATTCCTTTCATCTTACCTAGAAGAGGATGTTGGATCCCATTAACTTTTGGTCCAGTAAGAAGCATCATATTGCCCCAGTATGCACCTTTCCCAGAATCTAAGATGACTAAAACTATACATAGTATATATTTGTATGGGTATTTACACATAGAAATATTATGTTTACATATATGTCTATATCTTCTATAGGTAAATATACATTTGATTCACATTTTAAGAGGTTATACATTTGAACCACCATCATCAGCTCATCATTCCCTTAGCCTTTCCTGATTCTTTGCAACTCTACATACATTTCTGTTTCTCAGAACAAGGAAGATTTCCATTTTTTGGAGGATCATAGGCTCATATTTGGCATGGTACAGTGTAACTTATCATTTGATGTTCCATGATATGTTACAACTTACCACGAAGTATTCTAGGTTAAAGAGACATTGGCAGGGATATTACAGACTGATTGTTACCCACATAAGCATGTTTTTGTTGTCAAAAACAAACTTGGTAACTGCCACCTGTGTATTGTGCTGGAAAATATTTGGTTTTTGATGTAAGGGTAGTTTGTAAGCCAATCTTTTCAGAATGATACTGACATTCTCAGAAAGAAATTTTCAAGTATGAGACTTTGAAGTATGAGACTTTGTGTATTATGGAAGAGAGGAAGTCAGGAGTAGGAGAGGAGAAGAGAGAGAGCCCTAATAGAAATAGGAATTTCTGATCTTGAGCTTCATTAGAAATCTGAAATCATCCAGTTCCCCTGCAGTTTGGCCTTTGTGAGATTGTTACTACACAATTTCAAAAATTTTCTTCATTTTATCCTAGCCTCTCTTTTTGTCTTAAGGCTTACTTGAAAAGTTAGTCTTCAAATATTATTATCCACTTTAACAATCCAGCTGAAGGAGTCCCCTCCCATCTCCATGGGAAAGCAAGGACACAAATTTTCTTGAAGTTAAGAAAAGTTTTTGGTCATCTCATTAACCACCAAAAATAACCAGATGGTAAAGGGGCAGAGAATGGCATTGTTTAAATTAAATATGTAGCTAAAACTTATGAAAAGACAATTTACATGACACCACCATAAGTAAGAATTGCTTAGATATGGAAACACTTGGCTCAGCTTATAAGGCAAGTTCAGACTGGTGTTCCTTTTTTGCATTATTATTTGCCTGACACTGAATATTTTAACTCTGAAACAAAAACATGCCAGGATAATCATAAGATTGTGCAGATGGTTTAAAATAGCAATTAAATGGAAACTAAGAATTTACTCTTTCATAAACATACTTTTGTTTGGTCTAAATAATGAGCTCCTCTGTGCAGATCTTTTATTGATTAGGCCTAAAATGAAGCAGATGCTATTTAATTAGGCTGCAAGACTTAATTTTAATTGCTGTTTAGGCTGAACTTTTTGGCACTTAATTTACAATTTATGACTTTCTGATCTTAGCCTTTAGATAGGATACACTACACGTAAAACAGAAAATTCCATTTTCTATAGAAGATATGCTCTGGCATTCCTCTGATTTTTATGAGTCAAATTCAAGGGCTTTGTTTATGTAATTAAAATTCAGAGACTGTAATAGCTGAAACATTAGGGATATGCTAAATGCTAACATTCTCATTTTATAGAAGAAGAAACTTAGTTTCCTACAAAAGAACAAATGTTATAGGCTTGCTGGTGACAGACCTAGGTCTTGAGCCCAGAGTTCTGGATCTTTCTATTTATAAGGCACATATAACCCATGCTAGTAGGCTTCCAACACCTTTTTTGCTTCCTAATTAATGAAATATACAATCTTCTAAACTGATAACCTGAAAATTTAAAATTAGAGATAAGATATATTTTCACCAATGATGAACCAGGAATTCTTTGTCCTTGGGTGTCTAGAACACCTGTTGGAGATTAATTGAACATAGTGCGGCAGTTACATCAGCACAATACTGAACAAACAGTACCAACCCCATGAACATAGAGTACTTAATTATATTTTGTTTCTCATCTTCTGCAATGAAAAATTAAATGATAGTAGATATATAATAATAATAGTTATATGTACAGTACTTCATTACCTATTGTATGTTTATGCAAATTACCTGATTTCACAACTCTGGATATATGTAAAGAAGAAGAATAGAAAAACTGAATTACTGAGGGATTCAGTGATTCTGCCTAAGGGACTTAAGGTCACATCTACCTAGATAGGGAAAAGACTAATACTTGCACCCAGGAGACTTGGCTTTCTTTCCACTCTGATTACCTTTTTTTGGAGGGTGTTGGTACTGGGAATTGAACTCAGGTACATTCAACTACTTAACCACATCCCCAGCTCTATTTCATATTTTTTATTTAGAGACAGCGTTTCACTGAGTTGCTTAGTACCTCACTGTTGCTGAGGCTGGCTTTGAACTCTCATCTTCCTGCCTCAGCCTCCCAAGCTGCTGGGATTACAGGCATGAGCCACTGTACCTGGCCTATAATTACCTCTTGATGAATTGGTCTCAGGGTGCTTCTGCCCCGTGAGACCTGAGAACACCAGTTTGATTGTGGAGCTGACCTGGGCATTCATTTAGTCCTTCTTTAGTGTAGCATAAGCCCGTGAGTGTCCAGACCAAAAGACCTTCACCAGCTGGGTCCAGAGGTTAGGACCTCCAAACGATCCACGGTTATCCCCATCCTCACAGTTCTTGCATTCTCCCAGTTTTACTCCAGCCTGCAAAGAAACCTGCAGATCTCTTAGCCCACATTGGTAAGGACAGGAAAAGGTACCCATTGCTAGCTAACCTTGGTGAAATTTTCTTGTACTGACCTTTCCTGCCACCTCAACAATGCCCCAGTCTGGAATTCCAACTCTCTCTCTGGGCTCTTTCTTCATTCCTATAGCTGGTTTACAGCATTGCTTCACTAACCTGCAAAATCCCTATTAATAATTAAGGCCCAATAAATCAAAAAAGTACAGTTGTTTTTATAGGGATGCTCTTGTTTGAAATAATATCTTTAGGAAATAACTTTTATTTAACAAACATTTATTGTGTTTCTGACATACTAGGAATTGTGAAGAATGAAAAGATGCATCAGAAGTTTTTAGATGCTCCACTTGCTTATTTGTAGGGGAGATCAAGTATGAATTCTCATCTAGAGTGAAAGTGACAATACAGGATAGGTCCCATCAAGGGCAGGGGAAGGAGAGCAGTCTACCAGCGGGAGCCATCAGGGAAGGTCGTGTGAACAGGCTGGCACTTGTGGGCAGTGTGCAAACACGTGGTGATAGGGTGAGGGACAGGATGGGGAGCACAGGAGGATGTGAAGTTGGCTCTGGGCCCAGCTTCTAGCCCTTCTATGGCTGCATGCATGCACAATAGAACTGCCAGGAGCAAAGCTGAGGCAGTGACAGGGGAGCCAGTGAGGCAGTGAAGTGGAGCCGTGGAGGGATGTGGCCTCATTGACAGTGTTTGATCACCGCCTCTTCTGATCCAAACGTGGAGTGATCTTGTGGAAGATCACTTTCTTCCTCCACCTGATTGTCATTTGTTGCTTTGAGGGAGGGGTCACTGAGTCAGCTTAGACAGAGAAATGGTCCCTATTTCTCTTGTCACTTCCTTGTTATTTTGGTTCTTGATCAATTTTTCTTTTATATGGAAGAAAAGGTCTAAAATATTATATGAATTCATCACACTTGGACATTAATGAACAATGAGCATCTAGTCTGTCAGTGTCCCTGTTCTGTGAAGGATCTAAAGACACAGTGCATGCCTTCAAGGAGACTGTGTTCTTATAAGGGAAAAGCAGCAAGGGAAAAGTGCAGGCTCCGCCTTGCATGATTGGTATTTGTCATGTGAATGTTGGGAGATGCTAAAGGAAATTTCCCCTCATTCTTCTCTTTCTCCCTCCCTTCTTCCTTCCTTTCTTGTCTTTGAGAAGTAACAGAATTTAGGGAGCACATCCAATTACTGAGGGAATATATAATAGGAAGGGTTTTGGGGGCCAGATCCACAGTAGAAAATGGGGGCGGGTGGAGGATGATGCTGCCAGACAGAGAGAGCACCGTGAGCAGAGACAGAGGTGTGCAAGTGTTGGCTCCCTTCTGAGATCCGAAGCAGCCCAGTGTGTGGGAATGTGGAGCAATCCAGGTGGAGTGGCAGGAAAAGCAGCTCCTGATCCTGCCTGGTTTCAAATCATGTGAATCAAAAACACTGTATTCTACTTTGTAGTGTCAGTGAGTTATCCCTCTGTGAACCAGCTGACTCAATCCACACTAAAGTTAGGGTGGGAATAGCTCTGCCTCCAGGATTATGAAAATACCTGCATTTTTCATTATAGAAACAATAAAATCAAATCTTTTAACATGTTAGATTGCTGTGGTTAAGACAGATAAAGGAACTTCATACACTAGAATTCAAAACTAGTGAGTGTTTTAATTTTCATGCCTTAGAGAAAATATTGTAGGTAATTTTAAAATGGAAATTTCATACCTATTACACATAATTAAAACTGTACTATTTATCATGTAATGATATTTCTGCTTATCTATATCATTTTTTCTCAGGGATTTGACTGAGGTAACTTTAAGCTTACCCTATTTTAAAGTGATTAAGATAAAATTTGCAAAAGTCCACAATGGAAAGAATAAATTATTAGAATAAAAAGGCATTTTTTTCACTCTATGCAAAAGGTCCTATTAACTAGCTCTTTTTTCAGCATATCTAATTTGTTAAGGAGCACCTAGTACTGGCTATTCAGGGGAGAAGCAAAATAAGAGCAGCAGGCTTGGCGCTGAAACACCAAAGATCAGGGGGATAAGTCTGCAGTGAGCCAAGGGCACATGTGAAAGTGGACTTAGTCATTAGGACAGCATGATATGTTGGCAAAACCTAAGGCCTTGTGCTTTAAAGAAGCATTGTGATGGTAGGAAGAGTTTTGGAATATTTAAGCTGAAGTCTGATGGCTTATTTTCTAGACTTGACTTGGGATGGAATGAGCAGGGTCCTTTTGGGGAGCTCCTTTCTTCTGCTTCCAGGTCCCCAGATCTCAGGGGTGTAAACTGAAGGTACAACGCCCTCTCAGATGCTCCCTGCTTCCATTTTTTAACTTTAGGGCTTGGAGTTGATCCTTTCTGGAGGAGCAAGTCAGGACTCAGCAATGCATGTTTCCCTAAACCTTACACCCAGGGCTAAAAGGATGGAGTGTTGAAGCTATATTGTAACATCCGTCACTTGCTGCTACGATAACACTGGACCCTGCAGGGAACCTAGATTCCGATGCTTGTCACATTCTTGGCCCAAACTTGCTCAAAGCAATAATGTCCTTCTAGTTGTAAAGTAATACACTAAAGGGAAAAAAAAATCAAAAGTAGATATTTTTAATGCTGAAAATGGTTCTCTAAAACTTTTTGATTTAATTTACAGGGATTTCCATAGGCATTGCTTTTGGCCAAATTCTATATTATAAATATTTAATTTAATTGTAATATACAGTGAGGCTTCATGTTGCTAGCCTCTCATTGAAATTGGTGTTCCACAAAAAGTGATTTCTTTTGCACACCTGATAAATAATGATAATGTTAATAATTTATTATCACTCTCTGCACATGAAACCCTGAAATAAACATGTCCTTAGGTTGTATTTGACTGTTATTTGGTAGAAAAATTCCCTCAAGGACATTGCACATGTTCATTCCTTTATGGACAGGCTTAATGAGACAGAAAATATTGATATCCTAAAATCACACAGAGGAGTTTCTGATGATTTCCCTGACATAAGTTTTTAGACTAAATTGACTATCAATTATCCCTTTTTCACTATATTATTTGTGAATAGACCAGAATTCTTTTGATCATCTAGGGAAACTAAATAATCAAGCTTGTTGCCATCATGTAGATCTCAAGTAAATTCTGAATTTGACATTACCTTTATGCTCACTGTCCCAGGGAAAAGTGTTTGGGCTTTTGCCAGCTACTTTCCGTGGTCCACAGAAATATTTCTTATATCTTGCCTCTCTGGACTGTGTCCTGGAGGACTCAGATATTGCCAAATTGGTTGAGGAGTTAGTAGGTATAAATTGCTTCCTAGCTCTTTGTTGCATCACTTATACCATGATTATAATGGATGTAACCAAGGCTTGAAAAGGTTTGCAACCAAAGCTTGTCATCATTTAGAACTTCTCCTTGCAGCATGAGAGATGAGAATGCTGGTGTGCTGAGCTCATCTCTCAGACAAAAGCTTTGTTTTCAAATTAGAAATTCTAATGTTGCTTGTTGAAAAAGGATAAGAATGCAATGAGTATTTTGAATAAGCCCCCAAACTTAAATACAGAAGAGCAAAAGTCCTACACCAAACCTGATCACAAGGGACAGAACAAAGGGAGACACGATATAATGTCTGACTTTGGAAAAGGACAGAGAAAGTCAATGTCAGGATGTTGCTCAGGTGTGATTATTTATGATGCTAACAGGAAGTCAAGAGTTCAGGTATTTTTCTTTCTATGTGAACTTCCAGCTCACCTTCATGTGGTGTTTTCTGTTTTTAAAATTTCATGCTTCTCTTTCTTTCTGTCTGTGTCCCTTCCCCTTGTATGTTCTCCTTACATACCACAGGGCTTATACTTTGCTATTTATGATTGTGACTATCTCATTCAAAGAGTACACATGCTGAAATCTCAAGATTTTAAAAAGAAAACTTTTTTTGCACCAGTTTGTTCTTGAACATAATTGAATTGAGGCAGTATTTAAACAAAATAACTCCATGGATCTTTTTGTGCACAGTGGATTTTAAACTATCATTTTTGTGGTTATTCTAACATGCTTATTTTATAAAGTTGGAATGGAAGCTTCTCTTTCTTTGCCAATATATTTAAAAATTGTTAAGTACAAAGTTTGTTTAGGCATTTGTCTTGTAGTTTGGGGATAACATTGTTTTATGGTTCCCTAATTGTATTTCCATTCCTTTCTTAATCCCAAGTAAGTTGGTATTTGATGAGCACAGTAACTTCTACCCCTGGACTCTGCTTTGCTTAAGAGTCTATATTGTGCCTTTCAGCTTCTGGTCTAGAATAGAACCCTTAAGTTCTTAGTAGAAGCAGAAAGAATGGTGCTTTATCAATGTCAAGTGAGATTGCAGTGTAGAGAGCTGCTCATTGACAGCCTTTCTTGTACTGACAGGACAACAGTCTCCTGAGAATGACAACACCATCAAGGATCTGCTCCCAGAAGATGCTGGAATTGACCACCAGACAGTGCACCAACTGATCACAGTGCTCATGAAGTTCATGGCCAAGGATGAGAGCAGTGCTGAGTCAGACATCAGCAGCGCAAAGGCCTTCAACACGGTCAAACGGCATCTGTATGTCTTACTTGGCTATGACCAACAAGAAGGTTGCTTCATGATTGCACCTCAAAAAATGCGCCTGTCAACTTGCTTTAATGCATTTATTGCAGGAATTGCCCAGGTAAGTGTTATTACAGCTTTGAGAAGTCAAACAGGGTTATCGGTAGAAGCAAGTCATTAAATTCCATTTAGCAGATATTGATTGAATATAAAGTTTTGTGCAAATGACTTGGTATTAGGCATGGGTATGTGGATATAATAAAGATGAGGAAGAATAAGTAGCCTGGTATTATGAAGAGAGTGGAGTGTATATGTCATTCATAAAACACATGTAACATAAAATTTACTATTTTAATCATTTTTGAGCATAATTCGGTAGCATTAAGTACATTCACAGTGTTATGCAACCACCATCCATCTCCAGACTTTTTCAAGGTTCTAAACTAAAACTCTGTTCCCATTAAACAATAAGAGAGTATAAGATTATTTTGTTTGTGTGGTGTTTTAAGATCCTCTTCCTTTGTGGCTTCAAGTGGAGAGAGTTGAGTTAATCATACAACCTACTTCATGCCACACTATTTTTTAAAATATTTTTATTAGTTATTGATGAACCTTTATTTATTTATTTTTGTGTGGTGCTGAGAATCGAACCCAGTGCCTCATACATGCTAGGCAAGTGCTCTACCACTGAGCCACAGTCCCAGCCACATGCCACACTATTATTACTGGCTTTTCCTTTTTTTGTCTACTACTTTAACTGCTTTATCACATGCCATGGTATATGATCTTTCACATTTTATTTATCCATTCCTCAGTGAGGGACACTCATATCGCTCCCACCTCTTCCCTACTCCAAACAGCTCAGTAATGAACATCCTTATGTATGTACTTATCAACCAATGTGAGAATTCCCTTGGGATATGAATCCAGAAGCAGAATCTGGGTCATGCCTAATTAGATTAGAGCTACAAATCTCACTTGTTAGCATAGTTGCACCAATCTGCAAAGGTGGAGGACTTGGGGCTAGAAAGAGGTGTATGTGAATTTCAGCTTTGCCTTTGTTATCAGCTCTCATGACTTTGAACATCCTCTGCTTATTGGTAACAGAGATTTATTAGAGACAACATAGTGTAAAGCACCTTAATTAGTGCCTGTCTCATGGCAGGAATTCGATGGATGGTAGCTGTTACTATTAATTGACTCAAATGGATTGTAAAATAATGAGCATAGACAGGCAAAGTGGGAGGAATTTTCATGTAATTATCTCATCTTGATACTGATAGCTGGATGGAGTGCCATTAACACTCAGCTATCTGTGATGAAGAAAGAATATGACATTTCCTCCTTCCCTCCTTCTTTCCCTTCTTTAAATCCACATGTTTACTTTAGAAATATAATCAAAAGAATTAAAAATTTAAAACTCTAGAAATCCATGTCAAAAAATTGCTTACTAATGTTTTGGTGTATTTTTATTGCTCCTTCCTTGTTTACATACGTGTCCACATATGTCCAATAATGGCAACATATTATTCATACCGATATATATGTAAACTTTAAAAAATTTTTTAGATGTTGATAGACCTTTATTTTATTCATTTATTTATATGTTCTGCTGCTAATCGAACCCAGTACCTCACACATGCTAGGCAATTGCTCTACTACTGAGCTACAACCCAGCTCTATATATAACTTTTTTTAACCTAATATTTCTTATGACATTCAGATCATATAAATAAGTTTGTATTACCTCCTGTTTCATGGCTACATGGTATTACGTTGTTATACAAATAATATTTATTTTAACTAATTCCATATTATTGAATATGGAGATCGTTTTCAATTTAGGGCAAGAAAACTATGCTGAATATCTTTACCTCCACGTTTCAGAGCACTTGTCTGATTATTTCCTCAGGACATGTTTAATTGCTGTGCTAGAGGGTGTGTGCTTTTTCTAACTTTTAGATACATGTTCCTAAACTGCTCTCTTGAAAGAGGGTCTATTTCTCCACATGGTTACCAGTATGAATTTTTTTCATTGAGACTAGTTCAGTTCTAGTTTAATAGATAAAATTTTATTTTCAATAGATAATGAAGTAAATAGATAATTAGATAAAAAATTTCAATTTATAAGTTTTTGTTTCTTGTGAAGTTGAACTTCCTGCCTTTATGTAAACTGATTGTTATTGTTAATATTTTGTGAGCTGTCTCTTAAATATTTTGTCAGATTTTTGTTGTGATGGCTCAGATTTTTCTTTTTGACTTCTGAGTGTTCTTAAAGTTTTCTTTCAGTTACTAATATTTTTTCTATTTCAGGTTATGGACTATAACATTAACTTGGGAAAACACCTTCTCCCTTTGGTGGTTCAGGTGCTCAAATACTGCTCTTGTCCTCAACTACGACATTATTTCCAACAGCCACCTCGTTGTTCCCTCTGGTCCCTAAAACCTCACATCCGGCAGATGTGGTTGAAGGCCTTGCTTGTCATCCTTTACAAGGTGAGTTACCACAGGCACACTGTTTCTGAATGTTCTTGCAGTATACCTTTGAGTAGGTAGCTAAGAGATTGGAATCTCTGGGAATGGGTCGGAGAAAAATTTGACCTTCAGAAGAAGTACCATAATATGCAATTAGTTTTGGGAAGCAAAAGACCTATTGGAATGAAAGTAGTAGGAGATTGTGTCAATATATGCTTTAAAAATGTTTTTAAAAATGATGAATTGCCAGCAGCTCAGGGGCTGAGGCAGGAGGATCAGAAGTTCAAAGCCAACTTCAGCACCTTAGCAAGGCCCTGTCTCAAAATAAAAAAAAATAAAAAGGGCTATGGATATGGCTCAGTGGTAGGCACCCCTGATATCCCCCAACACACACACACACAAAAAAAATAAAAATAGAGGAAGAGAGAAAGATGAATTGATGAATTGTAGGGAATTGACCAATGACAATTTCTGATTATACTCAGAATCTTCCATTCTATCTAAACATTATTACATCAGAAAACAAAGAAGGTATTGAAATTGCACTCACCAGATGTGGGTGCCAGATAACTTACTTGAAGGTGATTGTTACTGTGAACTGTCTTTTTTTTTTTTCTGTCAGGGGTTTGGTACAAGAGGAAGAGAATATAGTCCCTTATAAAATAAGGCCATTAGAGAATCTGTGTTTTAACTTTTCTGTGTTTTTCCTTTTATCCCCAAGAGGTACTAAGAAAAATACCTGGTAAGATTAAGTGGAAAAACTTATTCTTTAAAATAACCATTTATGTTTTTCTCCCTTCATTTTATTGAGCAGTATCCATACCGAGACTGTGATATCAGCAAGATCCTGCTGCACCTGATTCACATAACAGTCAACACCCTCAATGCACAGTATCACAGCTGCAAGCCCCATGCCACGGCAGGACCTTTGTACAGTGATAACAGTAACATAAGCAGATACAGCGAAAAAGAAAAAGGTACTTTCCATATTGAAATTCTATCTCAAACTTAGCTTGAATACATAATACATTTCTGGACAGTGCTTTTCTTCTTCTTTTTTTAAATAACTTAAGCAACTCTTGCATTTTTAATGGTTGTGTTAATCTTTGAAATTCCTTTTAGAATGCAGTATGATTTTTTAAATAACTATGTTGGAAGAGGACGGGGTCTTTCCTACCATAGTGCTGCTTCTTCCTAATCAGGTAGCCAATGTAAGGGTTCTTCCATCTACAGAGTATATCTATCCACATTATATATTCAAAAGGGGCCTGGGTTTGCCTATGTTCCCATTAGATCCATTTGAGATGGGCATGAGTCCAAACTATGTCAAATGGAAAAGACACCACAGGATGGAAGAAGTCCCACAGGATGGTGAGAACTCCAATAATGCTAATTTTTAAGAAGGCAAAGGAACAACATGCAGCAAAGAGACAGAGGAAGAGGGTTCAGATAGAGAATGAATGAAGTGAGAGCAATCCTCAACAAACCTAGGGAAGGAACTATTTTAAGGATTAAAGAAGTGATCATCAATGTGAAATATTACCCAGTGTGGACAGTGCTTTTCTTAGGAGATAGAGGAGCACCCCTAGATTTCATGATGGAGTAAAAACAATTACTATTTTGTTACTTTTTCAGCTTTTCCATTGAAGTTACTGCTTTAACTTTTTAATTGAGTGTTAAAGAGAAATAATTCATATGCTACTAAAATACATATAGTAAGAAATAGTTTATATTTTCGGCCATTTGGTTAAGGAGCCTTTGGAAGCCTGCTCTTAACATGCTGGAAACATGTTGCTTTGGGGCTGTGACATAAACTTAGTTTGCACACAATGGAGTCTTCAGGATTTCTTTAGTTTGCTCCTGAATTTTATACTCACAGAATTTTCATGTAGTCTAAATTTTCTGAAGTGCTTTTCCCTCGTCTCATTATTCAATGTGAAGTGATTCAAGGCAATGAAAATGAAAAATTTCTGGGGCACAAGTTAGGATTATTTCCAATATTGACACCTTTTTTTATTGATGGCTTTTCCTCAAAGGAGACAGTAGAATGAAACTCAAAATAGAGTAAAAGTACAGCCTGGATATTTTCAGGTGCGGTGAAGAACTGAGACATATATCTGTGAATGTCACAGCATGACTAGGTGACATCATCTAATCCAATCCTGGGAGAAAGCCAAGTGCTTGATGACCCTCTGTAGTGCTAGAACAATCTGAATTGGTGGGACTGCTCTGGAAATATCTCAGTTGGATGGGTTGTAGCCAGTTTATTACTGAGAAGTCTGAGAATCTAGGTTCTTTAAATTCTGGTAAAATTTAGATCCTTCCTGAAGAATATATTGTCTACTAGGTTAGGTCTTAGTCTCTGGGAAATTGAATAGGTTTGGTTAAACAAGGGGTATTCTTTATGTTTATTCAGTATTTGGGCCAATCCCAGTGAACCTTCTGAGTGGGAGGTACCATCTTGCTGTCTTTCCATCTCTGTCATACAGTATTATTCCAAAAGTTATATCATGGAAGTCAAAATAACTATTTGCTAAGAAAAACAAAAAACTAGAGCATTTTGTTATATTTCCTCAGAACCATGGGAATTTGATGGGCTTTTTCATCTTTGTGGGAATTCAGTGGGAGCTGTGTATTCATTTTGATTGATAACATTTATTTTTTATTTGATTAAAAAATTACTATGGATATTTCCTCTACAATAAACAGCTTTAGCTTTCACTTTCTTGTAGAATCTTGTGCATTAGGAAAGGATTGGTCCTTAAAATTAATACTTATATTCCCCTATATTCAAGAAATCTTGAATAATCATAATCACACCTGAGTCTCATCATATATAGGTATAAATATGGGCCACCTATTTTCATCTCAGTTACATTCAACTCAAATAGTAGGTTAATTCCTTTTTTTGTGGTATTAAATGTATCTAAGCAGCTTTTCTCTTGTCACTCTGCAAGTGGCTTTGGCTCTTCACAAGGATGAAAGAAGATAATAAGTGAACTTTGTGAGTTGCAGCATAGCAATTCCTTCCTTATTAATGTGTTTTTGAGTGCATTTCTATTTAAAAATGGCAAATGAGAACAGAAGAAAGGACATAGAAACAAGCTCAGTAGGCACTGTTAGGGGCCTATTTGTCTATGGAACCCTAAAATCATAACAGTCAAAGATTCTTTGTAGGATTCATGAGATCCATAACAGTTTCACATGGTCAGTGACTCAGAGAAGAGTCTTACTTTAACAGAAGGAAATTTTTTTTTTTTTCTGTTTTCTTTTTCCTTTGTTTACTCTTTCAGTCCATAAATCATTTGTGGAGCTTTTGAGATAACAAGTGGCTTTTCTAAGCTTTTTCTGTGTGTTGTGTGTTTCATTACCAAATGTAGAGTACAGTATTTTGCATTCACAAAGTATAAGGTGCATGTACTGTTAGGCTGTGTCTATGCCAGTTCCCAAATCCCAGGAAGGCATATATTTTTTGGAAGGGGCAAGACCCACTCGTGTTTAATTTCCTTTTGCCAAATTAGACATTCAGGCAAGTTCAAGCAGTGTCACAGATTCCTAGATAAAGTTACTAGCATCTGTGTCATTTGGTTTTAAGTGTACTGGGAGTTTCTCTAGGAAGATCTCTTTCAGAATATTGAGCTGCCTCTCAAAAGTGCTGCCAATTGTCATTTAGAAAATGATGGGCAATCTTGTAACTGGTTGCTTTGTTAGACATATGCATAGTTTGATACCCAGATGAAATATCAACCCATAGCTAGACGTGGCTGGTGCAGAAACCACCCAGACTGTTCCAGAATGCTTTCATTGAAATGCTTGTGTAGACACAGCCTAAGAGAGAATAACCTCTTAAGTGTAATTTTGACTTTCTCTCCCCAATTAGAAGAAGATAGTGTTTTTGATGAATCTGATATTCATGATACACCTACTGGACCCTGCAATAAAGAGTCTCAAACTTTTTTTGCAAGATTGAAAAGGATAGGCGGCAGCAAAATGGTGAAATATCAGCCGGTTGAGATGAATGTTCAGAGAAGTATGAATTTTTTCTCTTAGTAATTTTATGCAGAAATGTTGTACTCTACTGTTTGTTTGGGGTGAAATCTTACTTTTATTATGTTACATATTTTGATACTGTTGATTTTTATATATATGTATGCACAAACAGTATATATATATACACATTTATATATATACGTGAATTGACAGATACATCATTAATGTCATTATCGTCTTCAAGGGCCATTGCTTGATTTGATTTGTTGCAAAATGTTTGCTTCTCTTCCACACAATTTGAATACAGTTTCCTAGATCTGCCTCAGCCAAAAAATGATCCCTTCTCCTGTGCACAAATGAATAGAGCTGAGGAATTATCCCAGAGCTTGATTTTGGGAATCAGTTCTTAAACTACCATTTTGGTTTCTTCCATTCCAAAGTTTTCCCATTTTTCAAATTAGAATGAACCTTAAAAAACCTTGGCCAGAAAGTCAGTTTTCCCTTCTGGTGGAGCTGGGATTGTGATTATGATTTATGCCAATAGTATGCCCAAATATGAGGGGAAAAATGGTGACATCTCCAAGTAAAAATAGTACTAGCTTTTTCTGTTTTAATCAGGTGAAATAGAACTGGCTGAATACAGAGAGACGGGTGCATTACAAGACAGCATTCTGCACTGTGTGAGAGAAGAAAGCATTCAGAAAAAAAAACTGCGCTCTTTAAAACAAAAATCTCTTGATATAGGGAATGCAGACTCCCTCTTGTTTACATTAGATGAGCATCGCAGGAAGTCCTGCATAGATCGGTGTGATGTAGATAAACCCCCTGCCCAAGCTGCGCACATTGCCCAGAGACAAAACGACCATGGGCGTTCGAGGCAGAATTCTGCTACGAGGCCGGACACTATGGAAATCCCTGAGAACCCCACTGTGGAAGGTTTCCAAGAGCCCCGAAGGCCTGTGATACCGGAAGTTAGGTTAAACTGCATGGAGACATTCGAGGTGAAAGTTGACTCTCCAGTAAAGCCTGCTCCCAAAGAGGATTTAGATCTGATAGATTTGTCCTCTGATTCAACTTCAGGGCCTGAAAAACACTCTATCGTCTCAACTTCCGACAGTGACTCTCTTGTATTTGAGCCTCTTCCACCTCTCAGAATAGTGGAGAGCGATGAGGAAGAGGAGATGGTGAACCGGGGGACGGAGGCCAAGAGCGTCGCCTCCTCTGCCCCACCCCCCCGCCCCGCCTCCGTCCTCAGCCTGAGCACCACTCCTCTTGTGCAAGTCAGCGTGGAGGACTGTTCCAAAGACTTTTCTTCTAAGGACTCAGGAAATAACCAGTCAGCGGGGGACAGGGACCCTGCCCTCATAGCCCTGGAAGAACCTACAGACTCTGAGGAATTATCACAGGCAGAGGAGCTGCGAGAGTTCTCCTGCGGCAGCCCACTAACACTTAAACAAAAACGAGACCTCCTTCAGAAGTCATTTGCTTTCCCCGAGATGTCCACGGATGATAACCCTGATAACCCTGAACCCAGAGCCGAGGACGAGAGGCATGGGCAGATGCCAAGTTCAGGGCCCAAAACTGTGCTCCTTAAAGTTCCTGAAGATGCTGAGAATCCAACAGAAAGTGAGAAACCTGATACCTGTGCGGAATCCGATACAGAACCGAATCCTGAAAGGAAAATGGAAGAGGATGGAACCGAGGAATCAGAATTCAAGATTCAGATTGTCCCCAGACAGAGGAAGCAGCGAAAGATTGCTGTCAGTGCTATCCAGAGAGAGTACCTCGACATCTCCTTCAACATTCTAGACAAATTGGGAGAACAGAAAGGTCCAGGTAAGCTCATCTCATCTTTCTCCCAGTCTTCACCTTCAAGTCTGTGTATCTTATTGGTAGAGTTTGGGACTGAATGTGCATCACACTTGAGATCTTATCACATCAGGGTGTGACCTTATCACTGCTTCATGATCACTCTGACTTCTTGCTTACCAGAATATGGTGGATTTAGAAGTGGTTCTCCCGGGTCCATAAGTGTTTCTGTGCTTGTTGTTGCTAAACTCTGCAATCAGTTCTTCATCACTATTCTTAATCATAGAGGCGATGATTAACCTATGTCAGGATACTCCAAGTGAAGTTTCAGTCTTCTTCAAGAAGCCCTAGAGATTAAATTCCTTTTGCCTTCTTTTATTTTCCTGTTGGTCTTTAGCGAGCTATGATATAGTCTAAAGGACAAACAAATGTAAAGGGCTGAAATAAAGCAAAGAGTGCCTGGAATGATTAAAAATTGATTTTAATCATTTTAATTTAATTCATTATGTGTACTGACTAAATATCAGGAAACAGAAGTTACCAGTTACAGTCTTGGTCCTAATTCATGGACACCACACCATGGCGATGATGGCTCAGCACAGAGATTTCCTGCCTCAAGCGTCATTTCTTGTGTTTTCTTGGAGTCATGGAAGATAACTTTTAAAAAGTGGCAAGCTGAGAGTACACCTTATTCCCAAACATAACCTTTCGTAGTATCACAGCGCTGATGCTGAGGCTGCTTCATTTCTTAGTTCAGCTCTAAATGATGATGATGATGATGATGATGATGATGATGATGAAACTCTTCAGAAAAAAGGAATTGGCCCTCAATACTTACTTCAGTATATTCATAGACTGGAGGACATTGAGAGCTGGTAAAAATCTGGACCTCTCTAGACTGGTTCCTGATTTTATACAAGAGGATCCCTTAGGCTTAGTGTAGGTAGCATGCCTTGTCCCAGTTCATACTTCCAGATGGAAGCAGTGGCAGGCCTGTCCTCCTGTTTTTAATCCTACTTTCCCTGTTGTTCCACCTGAAAGCAACCTCTAAGAGAATGTGCTCAGGCTCTTTTATTTGTCACAGGCATTGTTTAAAGGTTTCTAGCTGTTCTCTAGTTCGTAGGATAGAGCTGTGTACCTCAAAGGTGCTCTGTGAAAGTCTGTTTAATGAGCACTAGTGTATTTGGAAAGGGTCATGTTCCAGCCAGGGAGGGGGAGAAAAGATTCTGTTAATAATAAGAAATTTTAAGAAGTTAAGAAGGTCTCAAGGGAAAGTGGGGCACCTTTTTATTGTTTGGAGCCAGGAAAATTGCTGCATATGGATGGAGGACAGTGCTGGTCTAGAAGCTGTTGAGGTCTATAGGGTAGGATCCCAGAAGCTAACACGCCTGCAGGACAAGGATATATCCGTTGTTCACACGTTGGTTGTAATATGTATGTTTGTGCATATGTTACCTTCTTTCTTCATCCTCGTGTATGGTTCTTCCCCAGGCTACCAGGGAGGAAATTAATTTTATGTTCACTTACTTGTTCTTGACAGAACAAGAGAAAAGTATCTGACAAGTACAATAATGTTTTTGTAATGTGTATTATGCTATCATAAGGACAAACATACACATTTTCTTCCCTCCCCTCTGGGTAGTGGAAGGAGACCAGAGGTCCCAGTACTTTCTGATCTCTCAGCAGGAGCAAGGGTGGCCCCACGCCTTCTCCTCAGAATCCTCATGCTCACAGACTTGCTGCTCATGCCTCAAGCCCAGGACTGAGCTCATTGTGCACTTTCTCTGTGTTTCTGTCCATTCCTGCAAGAAGTGCCAGTGTGCTGGGCCATTCTTCATCTCCAAGAGGCCTTTCATCCTTTCTGTTCTTAACTTTTCTCTCACTCTAACCCAACACCCTAGGCCTTTCCCTTGTGTCCTCAGAAATTCAAGGTTCTTTAGGAGCAAAGCACCTTTATGCCCTCTGCTTTGTTCCCTTTGCCATCTTAGTCTAATGGAAGCCTGACTCTCCCTGGGGACACTGCTTTCCCCACAGCCTCTGCGTGGCCAGGGGTTGGGAGTCTTCCTTGCTTGTCATGCCCCTTTCAGACCATTCCCCGCTTGCTCTAAAGCCCTGCCCTGAACATCCTATGCTCCAACCGCTTGTAATGCAGTTTCCTGGCTACACCATTACCAACCCTGCCTCTTCTCATTTGTTGATGGATATGATTCCTGACCCTTCTGACTCTTTCCCAAACCATTCCTGCCTTGGTTCTTGTTGATTTCAATATTGGTATAGATGCCTCTTCTGACATTTTGGTTTCTCCATTCCTTGAATCAATCTTTTCTAGTGAATTTTTTTTCCCACCTTAGCTCAGCTACTTATTGACATGGTCATTTCACAAATACCTGCAACCTTTCTGTCTCCTATTCTCTGATTACCACTTCCTTGCCCCACCCCTAGACAATACCGTGGACCATACCATCTTTCCTGGCTTCTCCCCTACTTCATGTCTTATCTCTTTACTCTCCTTAAATTCAAGCCTCTCAACATAACCCCTCCCTGCCTATACCCTCTCTGGCTTTTGCTTTTTCAGATTTCCTTGGCCAAACACAACCCTTATTAAGTCAAAGTCTCCACTTACAGGCACCTTTGCCTATTAGATCAGTGTGACTGGATAAAAACACATAATGTAGACTGTCTCATTTTAAATTCATAGCCATAAATTTCAACTAGGTCCTTTAAAAAAATTGTTACATGTTAATTATGAAGAGTGGTGGCTTTCATCTAGCATCTTTGTGCATAGATAGAAACATAATTTGATCAATTTCACTCTCCAGCACCTTCCCTCCCTCCCTTCCTTCCCCTCCTCTGCCCTCCTAATTTCAAGGAGTCCTATTTTCCTCCCTGTTTTTTTCCTTCTAGCTTCCATATATGAGAGTAAAAATACAATATTTTTCTTTCTGAGTCTGACTTAAGTGCACTCAAAGTTATAGTCTCCAGTTCCATTTTTTCCCTGTGAATTATAATTTCACTTTTTATGGTTGAATAAAACTCCCTTGTGTGTGTGTCTGTGTGTATACACATCATATTTTCTTTATCCAGTCATTTGCTGGATACCTAGGCTGATTCCTTAACTTCGCTATTGTGAATTGTGCTGTAAAAAACATGGGTATGCATGTATCTGTAAAATGTGCTGACTTTAATTCTTTTGGATAAATACTAAGGAGTGGTATAGCTAGATCATATACTAGATCTATTTTTAGCTTTTGGAGGAAACTCTGTACTGATTTCCATATGTACTAATTTACATTCCCACCAACAGTGTTTAAGTATTACTTTTCCCCCCTCATTCTTCCCAGCATTAATTATTATTTGTATTCTTGATGCTTGTTTTTCTAACTGCAGTGAGATAAAATCTCAGTGTAGTTTTGTGTTTTTGTTTTTGTGTTTTGTTTTGTGGTGTTGGGGATCAAACCCAGGCATGCCAGGTGGGTGTGCTACACTGAGCCACATCCCTAGGACCTCAATATAGTTTTAATTTGCATTTCCCCAAGTGCTGAAGATATTGAACATTTTTTCATATAATTCTTGGCCATTGTACTTCTTTTCTTTTAAATGTTTTTTTGTTGATATACACAATGCTTCCATTTTATTCATTTTTAAAAAAAATTGTTTTAGTTATAGATGGACAGAATATCTTTGTTTATTCATTTATTTTCATGTGGTACTGAGGATCGAACCCTCAAAGGTGTGAGGCAATCGCTGTATCACTGAGCTACAGCCCTAGCCCTTATTTATTTATTTTTATGTGGTGCTGAGGATCAAACCTGGTGCCTCATACATGCTGGGAAGGTGCATTACTGCCGAGTCACACCCAGCCCCACAATTGTACTTCTTTTGAGAAGTATCTGTTCAGTTCATTTGCCCATTTATTTAGAGTTGCTTGTTTTTCTTATTTTTTTTAATTCTTTATATAATCTGGATATCAGTCTTTTGTCAAAGGAGTAGCTGAAAAAGATTTTTCTTCCATACTTTCAGTTGTCTCTCCACTCTTTTGTTTTCTTTTTAGTGCAGAAGCTTTTTAATTGGATGCCATCCTATTTATTTACTTATTTTTTTTAATTTTTCTCTTGTTTCCTGAGCTATAGGCATCTTATTCAGGAAATCTTTGCCTGCACCTGTATTGAACTGTGTTCCCTATTTTTTCTTCTAACAGTTGCAAAGTTTCAGTCTTTTATTTAGGTCTTTGATCCATTTTGAGTTGACTTGTTTACAGGGTCAGCAGGCTCCTTATGGTTGCCTGGCAAATATACTTCATTTTCCTGATTCATATTTCCCTTCTCCCAAATGACTACTTTTTAGCTACTTTTCTCCCTGGCTTTTCAATAACTGTTCCTGTTTGACATCATCGAAAGGAATTTTCAGAGCCTCCTATTACTTCCTACCTTCCAGTGTTTGCACTTGGTACCCTGACTTCCTGTCCATGTTCCTGTCTAAGATCACATTTCCTCAGTATTTCCTATATCCTACTCAAGGATATAGGCCTCCCAAATTCTCTACTCTTTCTCCTCCTTCAGTTTTTTATTTCTAAGAGACTCTTGACTTAAGCATACAGACATAATCTTATATCTCTCTGTTTATAAAAAATAAAAAAGCTCTTGATCCCAATTCTCCTAACTAGTATCATTATCTTCAATTTTCTCCTATTGTGTTCTTTTTAAGAATCATTTCAGTGAAGTTTTCATTCCTACCCCACTACCAAAACTGCACTTGCCAAGATCACCAAGTTTCTCCTCACTAATCCCTGCAGTCCACTCTGAGGTCTCATCTCTGACATGTGCATAATATTTGACATAGTTCATCGCTCTCCTTCCATTTGACTTGCAGGATCCTTACTCTCTTGGTTTTTTTCTTATTCAGTGGTCCCTTCTTCCTATCTCTTTGGTTGGTTCATCCTTATCTCCCTAATGAGGAAGTCCCCTGGGTTCTTTGTCCTTGGTCCTATGCTCTGTGGACACTCTCTTTCTTAATGTTCTTATCTAAGACTTTGCATATTGTCTATATGCTGAGGTAACTATCAGTTACCTGTTGTTGGAAAAACACTGTTTAACAAAAATAGGCAGCATGTGACAATAAGCATTTATTTACTTTGAGACTCTTGGTCTTTGGGGATTGACTAAGTCAGGCTGGACTGGGCCAGGCTCTGCTCCTCGTGCCTGCAGACCTCCTCAGGACACTGTGAAGCCTGGGAGTGTTCTCAAGGTGATCCAGACCCACAGGAGAGCAAAAGGAGCTATGCAAGCACTCTTCATACCTTTGGTCATGTTATACCTGCAAACATTTTGTTAGCCAAAGCAAGCACATACAGACATAATCTTATTTCTTATAGCTTGCAGGGGACATACACTCTGCCCTTTAGTGGGAAGAGCTTCAGAATCACACAGTGAAAGACATCGATTCAAGGAGAAGTACTAGGGCTACATTTCTCTAACATTGTGTGGATATAGTCATTCTAGAAAATGATCCATTGTTCACCTGAAATTAAAAATGTAGTTGAGCATCCTTTATTTTATCTGGTAACCTTTGTCTGCCTTCAAAACATCCAGACGCTTACGCCTTATTGGTGGCTGCTATCAGCCACCAATAGTTATTAGTTGGCTTACCTGCTGTCATCTCCTAACTGATATCTTACCTTCTACTTACTATCTTCATGTTCTCTCAACCCAACAGCCAGAGTGATCCCATAGAACTTGAGATTACTCTATTCTTTGGCTTAAAACCTTCCAGTGGCCCTCCATTTCTTTCACAGCAAAAATGCAAGTTCTTGCAGTGCTGGGAACACCTGCCTTCATAAGCAGTCTCACTGCATGTGCCTGGCTCTCGCCAGTTTCACTCTGCCACCATGGCCTCTTGCCTGTTATTGAACACTGTCTACATGTTCCCACCTTCACCTGGCTGTTCCCTCAACCTGGAGTTGTCTGATGCTTGACTCACAATCTGACTTCTTTTAATTCTTTGATTAAACATCAGGTTCCCAGTGTGCCCTGCCCCTGATGACACTGTACTGTCCCACCCCTACCTGGCCTCTTGCTCTCTCTCTCTCTCACTTTGCTCCTCTACAAAGAATTGATCTTCTAACATACAATGATTAATTTACTCTTACACACATTAATTATTGTCTGTCTCTCCCCACAAAAGTGAAAGCTCTGCAGAGCAGTGATTGTTGTCTGGCTTGTTTGCTGATTGTGTCCCAAGTGACTCGGAGAGTGCTGGCAGGATCTGTGATGAGTGAAAGGAGAGCTTCACATTTTCTATGCAACGCTATGAAAATTGAATACAAATATGTTAAGTGGATAACTGTTCAAGTATTTGTCTTAAACTTTATACAAATAAAAGGCTTTGTAAAGTGATTGAAGACAGATAAAACCTGAAGCATCTTGGTACACATTGCTGATTATTAATAACTATCTTAAAGTAATGATGTTTCTTTAAGATTATTGGTGCATCAAAGATTTTAATAAGCATAACAAAAACTCCCAAAGTCTTATTAACTTTCAAAAAATTCCCAGAAATTAGTTTTAAGCATTTCTATTCTCCATTACTGGTGGGGTGATTGTGTCCTAGCTGCTGCCCACACAGAATGCAGGCAGATCAGGGTAAGAAAGGCAGTTATGCAGCCTTGTGACTTGTTGTTTGGGGAGGAGACCCACGAGAAAAATAATACCCTGTCTTTCATAAATTGATGAGTAAAATAACAAAATTAATAATTATTTTGTGCTTTTCAAGAGGGCATGGGAAACTTTTTTTTGTTATCAAGAAGTTATTAATCTGGCAACTGTATCTACTCAGAAAGACCTCTAAGAATCAAAAATAGATGTTTCAAAATCAATACTCAAAAATTTTTCCTCATCTGAAATCTATTTTACTTTTTTTCTGACAGTTGAGCAAATTTAATAAATAGCACACTTAAATTATATGTATGTATATATGAATGTATGGTGGATTGCTCTGTGTCAAGAAAAAACAATTTATCCCATGCAGATGATGAGATGGAACATTTTTAAGCTTAAGAACTTGAAGCATTTAGGGTGGATCCCCCTGAATGACAGCATAGTATATCCATGGAGCCCATCATGGTCACTCCAGGCCAGCAGGATGTTCACCATCTGGTGCTGCTGAAGATGGCAAGAAAGTCTGTAAGGAATTTTAGGAGGTTTATTATGACAAACCATTAAGCTTTTCAAGAAGTTTTAAAGGACAATCTGTTGTTACCTACAATAATGTAGGACAACTTGTTTCCCAACATCGATATTAATAAGACAAGAGTATATGCAAAAAATATTTTACCTTCGATATTAAATAGGAGAGGAAAATGGCATAATCTGGTGATGCATGCTATAATCCTGGCTACTTGATAGGCTGAGGAAGGAGGATCTCTAGTTCAAGGCCAACCTCAGCAACTTAGTGCGACTCTGTCTCAAAATAAAAAATATAATCTGTTTCTTGCTCAATAAATAAAATACTAAATCTGAGTTAATAATATGTATTCCATTTCAGATACAGTCTCTGCTCTTAAATTACTTCTGGTTAACCATAGTTCATGGACAAGTAAACAGAAAGTTAAAATATAGTATGTTAAGTTTGCAAAAAGTTAAGGACAATGTGCTCTCTGATTACTCAAGAGGGTCACCTGACCCAGGATTTGTTTGCATTTTGGAAGGATACGGGGTTTTAGAAGTATCCTTGGAGCTGGAATTTCTATGTAAATTGAAATATAAATGATGAGTAGGAAACTGCCAAAGGTAAGATAGGTATTAGATGAAAAGCAATTCAGTATGGAAAGGTAAGTACCTCGTTCAAAGATATGCATCATAAACATTCTGAGCTGTAGCTTTGTAGTTGTGCTATCACGAATCTCTAAGAGACATATCCATAGATGCACTTGGTAATGTAGAATTAGCTCCTATAGAGCCCTGAAACCTGTTTGGATGTATTTCCCTTAAGGTAATTATTAGAGCCAGAAAGTACATAAAGATTTGAGTGGGTATAGTAGACAAGAATGAAAAGGATATGGAAAAGGCTCTTGATCTTGCTTTTCATCAGTGTCCTGGGTTTTAAATTATATTTCCATTTGTAGATCCGTCCAATAAAGGACTTTCAACCTTGGAAATGCCGCGAGAATCTTCATCTGCCCCCACGTTAGAAGCAGATGTGCCAGAAACAAGTAGTCATTCCTCAATATCAAGTAAGATTCCCTTCCTCTCGTGCATTGTTTGGAACGTGGTCTGCTGCACTATTTCCAATTTTATAATCTTGCTGTTTTTTCCCTTCAAAAAATATTGTTTTAGCCTCCTTGGTGGCACTATGTTGTATGTTTTATGAGACCCTGAGATGTAGCATGACCCACTTTTGTCTTTATCTCAAGTGTTTGCCTAATCATGTGATTATTGACTGACCAAGAATCATAATCTGTTGAAGAATAATTGCTGAATTTCATCATTCAATAAAATAAAAATTATCTAGTATTAGCCTCAACGTAAAACCCGGAACTGATTATATGACATGTGAAAATCACTGCCCATGGCAGAAATTTATATGGAACATGTTTGTTTAATTTGAATCATGTGCATCAGTGACAAAATTTTTATCTAGGTAATCATAAAATACATATATCATGATCCTGGAGTCATGACTGAATCTACCCCTGAAAGTAAAGTTTGCATGACATTTTATAAGATCCATAGGAGGCTAGTACTTTGAAATTGCCTTCTATTGTTGGGTCCTAGATTTTGTCCATGGGAAGCTTGAGTTTCAGTGAGGTTTCATTAGGGTTTCCATCTAACTTAGCAGAGTCAGTTAAGAGACTTTAGCATGGGAAATCCTTAACAGGAATCAGAGATACAAAGGTGCAACTTCTGCAAACATTTGTCACATGTGCCAATAAATTTTGTGTTCCCTGTGGATGCTGCCTGAAGAGCTAATTTTCATTTGGCCATCTTTTGAAATGAGAATGATCCTGAAAAGCCAGATAATGATTTTAACATAAATGCTGGACTGGTAGTATGGAACCTCATCATCTTCATCATTCATTCATTCATTCATTCATTCATTCATTCAGAAATTATAAAGAGTTTGCTGGGTGCCATTGTGCTTGGCACTGAGGATTAAAGGTGAATAAATAAGATTCACCGTGTTCTCAAGGAGTTTATAGTCATAATAATAATTATAGCTACCATTTATTTGACACTTAAGATGTGCCAGGCACTATGCTGAATGGTTCATACACATTGTTACCTGAGCCAATCCTTCTATTAGTCCTGCATGGCAAATTGTTGACCCCACTTTATAGATTGAGAAATTGAGGTTCAAAGAGGCCAAGTGATTTGCCAAAAGTCATACAGCTACTAAGTGAGAGAGAAAGGAATTGATGCAATGTCTGTTAGACTTTGGAGCTCAGGTTCTTTTCAGTGTACCACACTACCTTAGAATGATTCCAAGTCAACTGTAATAGAAATTATAGAAATTCTGATACACAGTTTCCAAGTGACACTTTGCCCTTTTGGTGGCAAAGAACAGCTGTTTCTAAATCTAATTGTTGTTCTTTCATCACAAATACCTGTTTGATAACATGATAGAAGGCCAATTTTTAAGTCCACATACTAGAGTCATAAAAATGTATCTTTTTTCCTAATTTACATGAATCGTTAATAAAAAGCTAATGAATACCAAGTAGGTATGCATAATTTGAGAGAGCGAGGATGATTATGTCACTGTGACTTCAGTGCTGGTTAAATGTATCAAAAAGTAAATGTACCAAAGTCATGACTGAACTTAGCCTTTTTGGATTTAGCTAAGCATATCATTCAATTTCCATCTTTCTCCTCCTTGTCATTAAAAGCATGTGTGTTATATAACTCTTGGTGGTGTGCTCTTGGAGGCATAATGCCAGGTGCTTAGACATTAAAGGTATTTACTCTCAGACATTCTTCTGTCTTTAAAAACATCTCAGAGGCAGGGTTGGAATTCAGTGGTGGAGCACTTACCTAGCTGAGCAAAGCCCTGAGTTCCATCCCCAGGACCACAAAACAAATCAAATTGGAGAAATTTGGAGAATTGGAGAAATTATGTACTCACTAGAGGTTTTAAATTCTTATTTGATAGAGTCTGCAAGATGCTTCTAATTTTTAAATTTGTTATGTCTTTTAAAAGATTTCTACTTTAAAAAAATTTTAAAACTGCACTTATAAAGTGAGTTATAAAATTGTAAATTTTACAAATCAACAAAGTCAGACTTGTTAAATATTAGGTTGAGTTGTCATTTCCCTGAATTCAATTAATATGGACTCCAAGACACAAGAAATCCCATCATGTGCTTCTTGCTCAATTTATCAGCTGATTATTTTGTAGCTAAATATGACCACCATAAATCAAACGCCATGCTAATTGCATTAGAAATAATGTTATAATTGATTTCACCTCAACCCAAGTCGCTGCCTTGGTACTATGGCTATCAAACCTAGGTATAACATTCAAGGTTTTCCAGGGGCCATACATTCATCTTGGTTTCTACTGTCTGTTTCTAGGGCATGTAGTTCATAGCTTTGGTTTCTCAAATGGTCCTTATAAGAGCATGAAAAACCACAAGTTGTCAAATATTTAGTGTTTGAGGTCATGTAGAAAAGCCACGTGGATGATGCTATGTCCTTCACACTGGACTGGTTGTTGGGATGGGGGCTCTGTGCCGTGGAGTAGGGGTGAAGGAAGCAGGCTGCCTCTCACTTAGCAGTTTGCTGGAAGAGTGTTTTTTGTTGTTTTCTGGTTTGGAATTGCATATAACTTGACATTTTACTGGTGGGATATTTGCCAATTCTTAATTACAGGATAACAACTTCATCATTGTTTTCTAAAACAAAAATGTGTACTAGAATATATTTTTGGAACATTATTTGATTCACATTTTTCAAACAATAAACAGAAACTCATACAGAGATTGGAAACAGCATTGACTTTGGAGTTGATATGTTCTGGTTTGAGGACCATCTCAGTTGCTGATTGGTTCCATCTGCTTCAGTTTCTTTCTCTAAAAATTGGGGTTGATATGTGTCATCCTACTCCAAAATGTATAAGTGTACACACACATCACACACACACACAGAGTCAGGGACCTCATGGGACAAATGATGCAAACTGAAACTGTGCATGCATAAGGTCCATTAAAGACAGTTGAGCTATAAGTTCCACGTACTATTATCTGTCTTCAGTCCTCTTTGGAATACAACAGAGTATATAAGGGAAAAAGTAAGTGAGAATAATCATAGTTCATTCCGTTGTTACTTGGATAAATAGAGGTGGTAGATCATTGCTAAAGTGCACAGTTATTTTCTCAGTAAAGGAAGATACTTCAAACATCAGAATGCCTCAGTTTTTCCCTTGGACAAGAGTATATAATTTATCAAAAATTTTGAGTAGCCAATGAAGGTTCAATTAGGACTCCTATGGATGTGTAGAGCCTTTGTGTGCTGTGAAAATTGATTCCCCCTGGTAATCATCTCCTAATTTCCTTCATATAGCTCAGTATAGGCAGATGAAAAGGGGATCCCTGGGCGTTCTGACAATGAGCCAGTTAATGAAGCGACAGCTGGAACATCAGTCTAGCGCCCCCCATAACATCAGCAGCTGGGACACTGGTGGGTCAGCTTTTTCTTCTTGTTTTACCTCTCAGATTAGTTAATGTCACTTTCTCTGTGTCCACTCTGCTCCCTTGTTAAGGAATACATTTTCTCTCACGTTCTTTGGTTCAAATAATTACAAAAAACTACAGTAATCATTAAGTCTATTCAAATTTTCCAAGTGTTCCAGAGCAGCATGTTCATTCCATCTAAGCTGGTCTGATTCTTCTTTCCTCTAAGACCTTGATTCTAGATTTTAGGTTATCAGTCTGGGGAGGAGGGAATGGAACTGTGATCTCATGATGCAAATTAAAACACACACACACACCCTCTCTCACCAGATTATCAATTTTTAAAAAATAAAATAGGAAGAAATAGTAATAATAATAGTAATAACAAATGTTAGCTTAGTGACACCCTGATCTGTTGTTGGGTTTGGGATTGAGTCCTGTTTTAGTCACAGGGTTCCCAGACTGCAGCTGCTCATCCTCATGCTCCTAAGAAGGAACTGGACCTAGGCTCAGTTTTAGTGAGAATTGATCCCCATGACATGTCTACTTTATACATGATCTGTCTTCATTTAAGCTTTTTTTTTTTTTTGTATATTTTTAGTTGTCAATGGACCTTTATTTTATTTATTTATTTATTTATTTATTTATTTATTTATATGTGGTGTTAAGAATCGAACCCAGTGCCTCACATATGCTAGGCAAGTGCTCAACTACTGAGCTATGACCCCAGCCCTGCATTTTAAACTTTGTTACCACGTTCTGTATATGCACTACCTCCTCCAACCAGTAATACTGCCTTAATCTATTTTAAGTGCCTAATTTAAAAAGGACTCTTTTTTTTCCTTTTTAAATTAAATGGGCCATTTGAGTTACAAGATTATGTGTGTGAATGCACTCTGCAGCATGCATGCATATGAATATGTAAAGGTTTATTATTGTGATGTGCTCGGAGGCCAGCACATGGACTCTTTTAGCATCTTGGTTAGTTACTTTCTGGCTGCAGTTATATGAGATTATTTTATTTTATTTATTTATTTATTTTTGGAACCAGGGATTGAACTCAGAGACACTAGGCCACTGAGCCACATCCCCAGCCCTATTTTGTATTTTATTTAGAGACAGGGTCTCACTGAGTTGCTTAGGGCCTCGCTAAGTTGCTGAGGTTGGCTTTGAACTCTTGATCCTCCTGACTCAGCCTCCCAAGTTGCTTGGATTACAGGCGTGCGCCACCGTGCCCGGCTATATGAGATTATTTTAATATCCTTCCTTACGATTAGGAATTACACTGTCCACAAAACCAAAATCTGGCATACATCTTTGCCTTCATTATTCTTCAAAACCAGAGAGCTCATCTATATAACTAAATCCCACACACCACACCCACTCCCATATGTAATAAATCATTTTAGTTCTCCGGGACTTTATAAAGTTGACTTTTTGTTTTGTTTTGTTTTGTTTTGGTAATCTGCATTGAACCCAGGGGCGCTTAACCACTGAGCCACATTCCCAGCCCATGTTCCCCACCCCCACCACCCCCACCCACCTTTTTTTGAGACAGAGTCTTGCTAAGTTGCTCAGGGCCTCATTAAGTTGCTGAGGTTGACTTTGAACTTGAGAACCTCCTGCCTTAGCCTCCCAAGAAGCTGGGATTACAGGCATGTGCTACCACATCCAGCTATAAGGTCAACTTTTAAAAGTTTAGTGTTTTCTCTTCATTTAGTGATAGATGGTATTAATCAGTGAATAGCCGAACACCAACAGGCAAGGGAGAGGAGAGAGACCCTCGATAACCAGCTCAATAATTTATTTGGTTTGGGTAAATACTTTCTGTCCAGACCAAAGAGGACTGTGTTTCTTTCTTGAGATGAAGCAATGTGAGGAATGAGAACCAACTTTGGTTTGATTTGGTTTCTGGTCTTTAATGTCCAGACTGGGGCTTTGAAGTTTGTTTTACCATGCTATTATTTTTTGTTAGTGGCTCAGCCTATACTAACCACTTTAGATTTTGACTATAATTACTACCTAGTTTGGTTGACTTAGTAAAGTTATGAAAAGGCCAGTTGATCTCAATTACTAATCTGAATTTTAATCTAAAAATCAATATGATACTAAATAACCCATTTAACTGAATTTTTCACTTTTTAACCAGATTTCAACTTTAAAAAAATCATGTCACTCTGGTTTCTCATTTCATACTTCCATTTACATGCTGTCTGAATTTCTTTCACCTGAGTTTTCTGTGCTTGTTTTCCATCCTCCAAGTTGGTTCTCTTGTCTTCAAGTGCTACTGGAGCTTCATCTCAATATTCTTTTTTTAAATTAGTGTTGTAGAAAGTACTTCCCATGTCTGAGCCCGGAGGAGAGTTCATGAATGTATAATACAATGCTAGGTGCCACGTCACTTTAAAACCACGTGTGCTGGTCTCCACAAGAACAGACCTGGTCATGTAGTCATACAGAGAATGACAGCCTAAAACACAGGTCATGCGATTCCCCTCAGCTTTCACTGGTCACTCGCAGAGCACCGGCCCCTTCTCCATCAGACACATCTACCTGATTCACTTCTGTCTCCTCTTTCACGTGAACAAATGTTCCCGAGGCTCCTCTCCTATTCTTCTGCTCCCACCTCTTTTTCCTGTTCTCCATCCCTCAGTCAAATGCCTGTAATTTCCTTCTACCAGGTCCATGTGTTTTCTGTATGAACTTTTCTGGCCATTACACCAAATTATCACTTATGCATTTATTGATTTGCATAAAACATTTCTTTCATGGTGTGACATTGACCCTGCATTTCATATCAGAAGATACAGGATTTGCACTTTTTTGAGGTATGGTGGGATCTGGTCTCTTTTGGGATAGTTTTGGGTACTTTCCTATTTTCAGATGTATTTCATTTAATTGAATGATAAGTTTGTAGCAAAACCTCAAACAATCCTACAATAAGGCCTAGTCTGTATCCTTTAAATGTTAATAATCTATAATGACAATGACAAAAAAGGGCCCCAAGAGATTATTGATTATATTAATTATACTGTGAATTGTGCCAAACTGACCAAATCGAAGACTGAAATGCTCTGTTTATCCACAGAACAGATACCGCCTGGGAAACGCCAGTGTAATGTGCCAATGTGCCTAAATCCTGACCTGGAGGGACAACCGTTGAGAATGAGAGGTTGGTTGAGTCAGAATCTCAGCCTGTAAGAGCTGCAAGACTGTACGTGTCCATCATCGAGTCACCCAGCAGGAGCAGGTGCTGAAACCTCTTCTTCAGCAGCTCCATGAAGTGGCACAACCTCTGCGAAACACCTTCAGGGACTGGAATGCACGACAGTCATCTTATAACATGACCAGAAGAAAGTTCTTCCTCATCATGGCTTTCTAGCCCTTGGGGCCACACAAAACAAGTCTAGTATCCACTAGTTTTTTTTTTTTTTTTTTTTTTTTTAGTCTTTGAAAATATCCACCCATTGCTTATTCTCTGTTGTTTGTAGGCCCTGGGCCCTTTGGTATTCCTCCTAATACATGTGTCAGTTTCTTCTATCAACCTGTATCTAGCATGTTGTGATCAAAAGTGAACAGCTTCTTTTCAGCTACCAGAGGTGTATATTGAAAACATACACTTGATTTTGTGTTGTTCATGGTAGCAGCTGAGCATAAATCCATGCTAACAGCATCAGAATCTTATTTTCAAAATTCATCCTGTGAATTTTAATTGCAAGGTAGTTAATCCTTACTTTGTTCTTTTTAAATTCGGAAGGCAAGTTGATGTAAAAGAAAGCACAAAAAAACCAAAAATGAATGGTGATCCCATCTCACAACTAGTCCCTTCTAACGCGTGCCACTCTTGTAGTTTTCTTGAGGAGGATGGAGATGTTTAGCTCTGGCTTCCCCCAGTGCTTGTTGGCAGTGAGTAGCAGTTTCAGCTCCCGCATCAGATCAGGTGAGACTCTTCTCATCTTTAGAGCTTGAAAAAGCTTTTATGAGTAGAAACCAGGTTGGTCAAACACATCTTTGGTGTTTGTTTATGATTTTGTAGAAGCAAAATTGGAGTGAGGAAAGGGAACAGAGATGGAAAGTCACTCTCTTTCATGGTGAATGGAAGTGTCCACTGGTGCATGGTGCCAGCTTTGGGACACATACTCATCTTTATAGTTTCTCCTGTCTCCAAGATTCTCAGAGAGACTTTTATCAACATCTCTAGCTTTGAAGTTGGGCTGTGCAGGTCACTCTTTCTTCAAGTTTCTGAGAACATTCGGTTTCTGCTTCTAGTTCTGTACAGAGGGCACTCTGGATATTCAGGAGGGGAGCCAGCAGTGCTGGCAGAAGTATTGGAAGCAACTGGGGACAACACTGCAGTTTTAGCTGTGACTCAGCTATAGCAAAAGTTAAGGTCTCCAGCTCCCAGTTTTGCATTTTCCATCTTCTCCTAGTACATTATTCTTTGTTCCCACTTCAGTAGTAGGATTCAGGAATCCACTGATTCAGCCAGCGTTGTCCTATAAGAATAGGGTCCAATAAGTCACCTACCTCCTTTCATAGATGACTGCTATAAATATTGCATCATACATGCTGTATTGTCATATGGAACAACAATCACAGTGCTGTTGTCAGAAATACCTCTTAGGTAATGATTGTTTTGAAACCACCAAAACTACTGGGTCCCTCTTTTTTCTTGACTTTGTGATTACTATATAATAGAAATTGTCAATAATTCTCTGAAAGCCTTAACAAAGAGTTGTTTGTTTAATTGCTTTTTGGTTTCTGGTAAATCTGTGTTATGTATCATCATTATGGGCTTAATTTTTCTGCGTTTAGTACAGGCATTTTGGCATCTGGTTCACGTGCTATGTCAATGTTCGAGAAATGTGGAGAATTGTATTTTAACTATGTTTTAGTTTCTTGAAGCAACTTCATGCTATCTACCATACTATTTATTTATTTTTACCATACTATTTAATAACCAATTGTGTCATCTTTTATCTTGGCCTAGTTCTTGCCTCTTTGATTATTAATCAATTTATAGTTATGCTTGTAATACTGTTGCTTCCACTCAAAGAAACATCTTTATGAAGCAGATATCTTTGTTAATGATGCTCTTAGGTATATTTTGGAAAGAATGTTATCTCAGAGATAGCTGCTAAATATTGTAGTAAAATCTGTATTCCCATTTGGGAGTTTAGGAAGTGGGACATGAAGTATACATTTCTGGATACTTTTCTTTGCCTTTTGGGCTTGTAGGTCTTCCGCTTCTTATAGGTACATTTTGTAGCCTATATTATTGAAGCAACTCTATTGTTTTGAACACTTTTATCCCATTTTTTTCCTCTCAGATTGAAACACTTGCCCACTTGACTAGGTTTGTAAACATTATATTTTGATTCCTTTAGAAACCAATTCTCTGAATTGTTTTTCTTCTCTTTAAGAAGGGATCATACTTTTTCTAGCACCAAGTTATCAGTTCCTTGAGAAATGGATCACTTAACATCCATTGGTTTCTTCTGCTTTCTTTCCTGTTTGAAGAACACAGACTCAGGGATTACTTTGTAGAACATGTTATTATCCTGAATTGTCACTTTGGGATCTTCTTGGATGCTTCATTTGCACAGTTTTGGGAAAACCTCTCCAATGCTTGCGTCTTCCTTAATGGAGAATACCCTCCTGATTCTCCAACTTTACTCATCACTGGAGCATGTTGCTAAGAGTCCTGCCTCAGATTTCTTTGAAGGAACTGAAACCCAGAGTTTTAAACATGGTGGTACTGTTGGCCAAAGTAAAGTGAGTCACTGAAGGCTATCTTCAAAACACTTGCTTTTTCACTCATAAATACTTCAGTTTGAAAAATAAAGTCCTTTGCATTGGAACTTATGATATTAATTTTCAAAATAAAATCTGCAGTGATATTTCTAGCTCAAATATCCCCCCTTGCTCAAGTGTGTGAAGTTCTGGGATCTTATTTTCTTCCCTCATTAGCAACACATTAATATTGATATGTATTTTGCCATTAGAAATGCTGTATCACATGGACAGCTTCCACTTAGGCCTAGCAAATAAGAGTGTAACTGACTTAGAGGTACCCTAAAATAGATTTCTCCCTTGATTTGTCATTTTTGTTTTAGTGCCTAGTTGGCACATTGGTTGCTTTCTGATATTTTCAAAGTCAAGAAGCAAGGAAGACATAGACATCCAGTTCTCAAAATCATAGACACAGAGCCAAATCACAGTATTTCTTGACTTCATCATACCATTGAAGCTTTTCCACAATGCAACTGGGATGTCCAAGTCACAACCCTGTGAATGTGATCTTTGGAGGGTTGTAAGAGCAGAATGGGGAATTTTCTGGTCCCAGAAGATGATCTTTATTCACTGGTTGTCTCTTTGCTGCTTACCCAGGTGCCACTAAGTCCAGCCTGCTGTCAGCACCCAGCATAGTCAGCATGTTTGTGCCCGCACCTGAAGAATTCACTGACGAGCAGCCAACGGTGATGACGGACAAGTGAGCACACATAGTTATTTTCTTCACCATGTTTATAGAATTAGAGTTTGGTCACCAGGGTTGTGAGAAAGTATCAGAGGAAGCACACTCTGCTTTTAAATCATAATTTGTTCTTCAAGAGGTGGTAGCTCCAAGTGTTGGTATGTGTTTGTGATTTAGAAATGCTCTTATGAACAACTTTTCTTTGTGCTTAGGCATTGTTCTTTTTTATTTGAATACATGTAAATAATACCACTTCTTCCTTATCCCTAGTAATAATTTCACTCCTATAAAATCCCTCAACAAGAATCTTCAAATTGTTAGATTGGGAATAAGGACAAGATTCCATTCTTGTTCCACCCTTATAGCAGAATCTGTTCTTAAACTGGTTATGTCAGCTCTCAGCTTGTCAGCCTTGAATAGCCCTAGAGCTCTTCTAGGACAAAGCCCAGTTGCCTTGGTTTTTTAGATAAGGTCCTTCAGCTTGTGAAGGTCTGGCCTTACCACTCCTCACCAGGACCCCTTTTCCCAGCCCCTCCCTTTTCCAGAGCACCCCTGGTGTGCTGTCTCTGTGCCCTTTTGGTACTTTCTCTTCTTGGTGAACTCCTTCTCATGTTTAATATCCAGGTCTAGGTCGTTTCCATGTTTGTACCAGGCAGCATTTGTCATGCCGTTCTCCAGCTTCCTCTAGCATCTGGTATATCTCTACTCTAGCGCTTACCACATTGCATGTTATTTATGTTTGCTTAAATAATACATGCACTTGTTCTGTAATAGATTGGGAGTTCCTTAGTGACCAGGACCATTTCTTCTATATTTATGCCCTAAGTTCCCTGTTTATTGACTGACACAAATGCTTGCTCAGTAAATATGATAAAGAGTAAGACTTGCAGGATTTCAAGTTTGGAGAGACCCCTTTGGGCCAGGACCAGGTATGCCAGCTATGTGGATACTCATACCCAGACTTGGTCCAAAGGGATCTCTCCAAACTTGAAATCCTGCAAGTCTTATTCCCCCAGGCCTAATTCAGTAACCATCCAATGGTCCTTATTGAAGTGGCCTTGGAATGTCCACCTGGGGAGCTTTGCATTACCTGTGAGGGCTCTTCTTGGCTCTTCCTTTAGTGTAATTTCCTCGTTTCATATCCTTTTACTCCCAAGTCCCAGTTTTTCCTAGTTGCTTTTATATGTATTTCATTTTTCTTCCTTTTTTGTTACGAATGTGAATTCTATGTAAAAGCCATTTTGCAAGAAAACTTTTATCCTTTTCTTGTTTATATTTAGGAGGGTTTCAAATAGAAGGTCACAATAGCGATCATAGCTCAGGTCCCTTGCTATTCCTACATTTCCTCTCACATATAAAGCTGCCTTGGTTGAGTTGAAATAAATGGAACTCACATTAGAAAATAAAAAGAGCAGTAAGTTGTAAGTTACTTAAAAGCAGGTACCATGGTTTGTGTTTTTACACATTAGGCTGAGTAAATTCATAAAATTGATCAAAATGAGTGGTAGACTCAATCCAGACTCCTAGGCTTTCTAAATTGTTATGTTCACTCAAGTGCCCTGTCTATTATCCACAAATAGGATGTTTTTTGAAAGTTTCTATTCATGCCTAGGCACTTTTCATTTTTAATTTTGACAAATGAGAAAAATATCTAGTCATTGACAATCTCTAGCCGTATTTTCACAGGAGCTTCACAGTGATAGTCCATCTGACGCTCATTCTAACAAAGAGCAATAATTCCTATGTGCCAGATGCTTATGAATTCGAAGAGTGTTTTCCGTAATCAAAGGAACTTTCACCACCTCTGCCATGTGTGTTCTTTTTGCATCTGTGGTGGTGGTGGCCCTGGGTCCCCTGTTTATTGTTATAGTGGGGCCACTGACCTCCTTTTGGGGGACTTTTCCAAGACTCATGAGAAATGGCTGTGTGTTATATGTTATATCTTGAAAGTGTGGTTTGGCTTTCAGGAGAGCATTCCCTTTGTTTTCCTTGCAGATGCCATGACTGTGGGGCCATTCTTGAAGAATATGATGAAGAAACCCTCGGGCTGGCCATTGTAGTCCTCTCCACATTCATTCACCTAAGCCCAGACCTGGCGGCCCCCCTGTTGCTGGATATCATGCAGTCTGTGGGAAGGTGAGGGTCAGCTTGCTTTGTTTGGTAGGAAGGAGCCTTATTCAAGACAAATCTTGAAATAAAATCCACCAGTTCAAAAGTAAAGCATGCATTTACCTTGTAGATATTTGATATCTGTGGAATCAATTCAGCTAGAGTTACAATGTCAGATTGAAACTAGAGGAAGCTGCACTTCTACTGTTTGTTGTTCTCATTTACAATATGAGCTAATGTAACAGTTCTCACAACTATCAGTAGTTCATATTAAGCACCTTATTGGCGATTATTATTATTATTACTGTTCTTATCACCTCTCTTTTTATTTTGAGATGAATTTTTAGGTATTTCATGATCTCAAGGGACCCTCACTTAACTATGCAACTTGGGGCATTATTATGTTAGGGGATAAATACAAATAAATAAATGTAGCAGCTTCTGACTCAGATAAAGGAAAGATAAACACATTTTAGGGAATAGGACCTTCAGCCTGAGGGAAAAATAAGCTAAGCTGTTTTGAGTGTTCATATTAAGAAAATTCCCCTTAGTAGAAAGATATTAGGAGATAAGTTGATGTATTTCATGGATATGCATATAGCTCTAGTTCAGTAATAAACATAACTTACAGCAGAGGACTGAGTTAAATTAAGTTTCCAATCTGTGCTAGCGCTATAGGCATTGAGGCCTAGCTCCTGCCCTCAAGTGATTTGTGGCCAAGTTGTTAGAAGGGACAGTTATCATTGAGTGGCCATAATCATTGAGTGGCCATACAAGACAGGTCATCCATTAACTGCTGTGTTGAGTGGCCACTGGGGCATAGGTGGGGCATAGATCAAGTACTCTGATGGGTGGTATGAGTGTAAATGCTATAGAAGGAAAAGATTTCTTTGGGGTAGGACAAGAACTGAATTCTGAAAATTCCTGGCATCTGAGGGAAGGAAAAAAGCCTAAATCTTCATGGAGCTAAAATTAAACTTTTTAATGAAGAAATACTGATTTCACTTTAAACAATAAACACATTAAAAATTTGACTCCCAAAGTATAAGAAAGACCCTGTATCTCCGTCTCTGTGAATTCTTTTGAAGTATTCTTAGAGTTATATATGCAGAGACAGTATAAAGTGAAGTATGACCATTCCACCTTCATCTTCAAAGTAGCCAATGTGCAGAGGAAGCGAGGAGCATGGAAATATGGAACAGAGAAAAACTTGAACTATGTCATCTAACCCTTCATTTTGGCTGGCCTTAATAACTGAGGAATAAATGTGTTACCAGCTTTCAACAATACTTGTGGAGTTGAAAGTTTTTATTAATGCAGGGTCACAATCCCTACTATCAATACTTATTTGTTTTAGAAGAGAGAGAATTATTGTTCTGATTCTAATCATCTTCTTGAAACAGCTGATGTCTACTGAGGGATTGTTTTTGTTGTTTTTAACATAAATGAGAATAATCTATGTTCAAGCATTGCCAACTGGTAGAACCGAAACAAAAGCTTTGAATAAAAGCAAGGAAAAACAGTAGCAGGCACATTTTTGCATATTTTCATATATATATATATTTAAATCTCTATGTTCTTTGGGCAGAGTAGGAGGGAATAGAGAGGATATTTCATGCAAACTGTAAGGATCCTAAGAACCTAAGCCTCATGGCTTTTAAGAGAACAGATTCATCCACTACCTAATTGGGGGCTTCCTTATATATCTCAATTCCATTGCAAAGAATGGAGGAGGTAATGTAGATTTACAAACATTTAGTTTACTCCCTGCCAGTCATGAGCATAGGCACCATTCCCAGGGTGTTGTAGGACTCTGTAAACTCAGCATAGTCCTTTCATTTATTAGTCAAGCTTTTCTATGAGATTTTCTATTTTGCTTTCTACTTGGATCTCTCTTAAACTTTACCTGTCCCTTTTCCAGGTACATCCTTTAAGATCACATTTCCTCCACCCTTAATTACTGTTCACTTCCTTTGCAAATGTCTTTCAACTCATTATAAAGCCCTTAACATGAGAGGACCCATAACCAAAACAACCTGGAATCCTATCTAATGTTAGTGGTAGCTGGAGCCGCTATTCCTTTCCAAATGGGTTCTTGACCCAGGTCACTTTTATAGTCTTAATTAAGTGAATTGATTTGTGGCCCTCTCCCTATTTATTTCTTTAATGCTTTACTGATTAAAATACATTTTCCAAAATCCACCAATGTAGTCTATTCTCTTTGTACATGATGACATATGGGATATTTTCATTTTTACAGAACCATATAATTATACCTTTATATATTGATTATTTGGCTGAATATATTTCTCTTATCATTTCAATTGAACAGTTAGCCAAAAAATATCTATGATCTATTTTACTAGCTTATAGTGACCTTTACAATTTGTGATTTGTCTGTAGATTGGCTTCAGAGATTGTAGATAGAGATGAATTCGAGTTGACATGGGAATGGATTGGGCAAGTGCTTTCCTGGTATTTGTCTGAGCTGGCCATGGAAGCCATTTTGTAGGTTGGCCAGTGACAGCAAACTGGCTTTACTTACTACATGCCACTCTGTGGAAATATCTGACTTGACGCAGAAGGCAGATTTTGGGTCTGTCCCCAGTCAAAGGGCATTATACATGTCTCCCTCTTTCTGAACCACAGCAGATCTACCTCAACACTAGCGCATTTCATCATGAAAACCTAAGATGTTTGTGTGACTCTGTCTACTTTGTTTCCTAGATTGGCATCCAGCACTACGTTTTCCAACCAAGCAGAAAGGTAAGGTCCTAAAATGGGCCCAGATCTCACTTTCTTTTTGTCCCCTGTGCATGTTCATTCACTTCTAAGACAGAATTTTATTCCACAGAGAAGTTATTGTTGGTTCTAGTTGCAGCTCCAAAAAGCACTCATTGATTTGTGTTCATGCCTTTGTTTATTCATTTGTTAATTCACTCATTTTAGTCAAAACATACTTTTAAGCCCACCCTATGCTTGATACTTACGTTTTAATTAGGGGCAAAAGTAACATGATTCCTGCCCTTAATGGGTTTGTGATCTATCGGGGAGGCAAATATGAATGAAATATTCACATAAATTTGTAATTTTAAAACATACTAAGTGCTATAAATGAAAAGTATAGAGAGACTTATATCAATTCATCCAACAAGTATTTATGGAGTTACTACTAGATATTGAAGATACAGTGGTGAAAAGTATGCCCAAGCCTGGTTGTCATGGACCCTGTATTCAAGTTGAAGAAGAAGAAAACCAGCAAATTAATCAACAAGTAAAGTGACAATGTGGTTCAATATCATTTAGTGCAAAGTGCTATGAAAATTACTCAAAGTTCAGCAGCTAGAGAGGGACTGGAGGTGGTGTTTTAGATACAGTGGTCAAGGACAACCTCTCAGAGGAAGAGATAGTTAAACAAAACCTGAGCAGAGTGAGAGCAACCAGGCACTACTGTATGGAATGAGCAGCCAGGGCACATGTGTTAAGGTAGGACAATGCTTGGTGTCTTTGGGGGATGAACCAATAATGTGGCTGAAATGAGCATGGAAAGAATGGCAGATGAGATGGACCAGGTAGGGGCAGCCAGGCCAGGTAAAGCCCTGTAGGGGACTGTAAGAAATTGAGCTGTCACTGAATAAAACAGGGAGCCATTGGAGTGAGGTCAACATGCTTTACCTTGTGCTTTGAAAGGATCACTCTCTAGTCAAATTCCTTGACATTCTGCTTTGTTTCCTGCTATACAGGGAAAATATTAAGTATCTCACTATTAGTTATGTTAGCTTTAGATTTTACACAGATGTCCTTCAGAAAATTGAGGATATTTGTTTCTAGTTTATTGAGTTTTAAAAATCATGATCGTGTATTCACTTGGTCAGTTATATTTTTTGTCTCTATTGAAACAATCAAAAGGTTTTAGTCCTTTTTTTCTTTAATATATTTAGTTATACTGACTGATTTTTGAGTATTAAACTATTCCTGTATTCCTGAGATAAACCCTAGTGGGTCATGATGTGCCATTCTTTTAATCTGTAGTTGGATTCAATGTCCATGAGGAACATATAGGTTTGTTTTTTCTCTTTCCATTTCTTTTTGGTTTCCTTTTTAGTTTTCATTTCTTTGTTTCTTTTGATAATGGCTTTATTTGATTTTAGCTTTAGGATCATGCTGATCCCATAAAACAAAGTGGGAAAGGCTCCCTTCTTCTCTGTTTTCTTAAAAATTATTATAGATTTGGGGTTATTTTTTTTCCTGAAGAACATTTCTGGCCTAAAAGTTTGAACCAGCATTTCAGGGTGGGCTTGTATAATGAGGAAGTAATTATTATAATTAGGTATGCAGGACTTTTCACCTTTTATCCACCCAAGTGGTTTGATTTCTTCTTTCTTCCTTCTGGTAACTTACCTCCTAACCACCTCAGGAAGTATCCCTTCCGGTCTCTTGGTCTAAGGGGCAGGGCCACATAAAGATCTCTTGGTTCCCCTTTAGACATGCAGAATTGAACAGTGGGTGAAGAGGAAAAGGCACCTGTCCAAATCCTAACCTTTTCACATGCCAGTTTGGATATCCCAGGAAAACTCCCCAGGTCTCCCGATGGGAATGAGCTTCTCCCTCACTGCATTTTTCCTCAGAACAGCTCTTGCTTAGCTAATTACACTTTCTTGGGAGGATCTTGCTGATAGTCCTCATCCAGGGTTCTTGTCCTACCTCTGTCATTCTCTAGACATGTGGCCTTTGCAGGTCACCTTTTCCACCTGGTCCCTGGAACCCTCATCTATACTTTGGGAGGTCTACAGAAAGCCAGGGATAACTCTGGCATTTCATGGTTCTCTTTTCTAAAAACAAACAAACAAACAAACAAACAAAAATTAACAGTGATTAGGTTTGACTAGACTATTGCATTTCACTGATGAAAATGACAGTTTCATCATACATAAGCTTGTTGTGTAACAGCTCAACTCTAAATAAATAGACTCTCAGTGGCCCATGGCCTCTTATGTCTTCTCTCCCTGTTGTAATGCAGCATGATGGTTCCCGGCAATGCAGCAGGGGTGGCCAAGCAGTTCCTGCGTTGCATCTTCCATCAACTGGCCCCCAATGGCATCTTCCCGCAGCTATTCCAGAGCACCATCAAAGGTAATTCGCCCAATGAGTTCTGGACACAACAGACTTGCTTAGTCTCTGAAACCCGAACTGTACTAAAGCTGATCATTCACTTTGCAGATGGGACTTTTTTACGGACCTTAGCCACGTCTCTCATGGACTTCAACGAGCTGAGCTCTATTGCTGCTCTCAGCCAGCTCTTGGAGGTGGGTTTGCTTTAACAACACCCTGGGGCCCAGCTGGGATCGTGTGTCCTGTTTGAGTCACTCCATAGAGTACTTCAGTGGGAGAAATCCAAAGTCATTTAACTTGAAAATTAAATCTAGATTTTGCGTGGATTTCTACTCATTTAAAACTTTTAGACACTCTCAACTAAGTGGTAAACACCAGGATTGAAAACTCACCTCCATAAAACCATTCTGCTTTGAACTTTCAAAATGCATGGTGGTGAGTTACTGTATTGTGAGACTTGGATTCCAGGTTCCATTCCCTGCTTATTCACAGAGCAGTGTTGTATCCTGATACTTCGGTTCAAGCCTCTGCTGCACAGCCTGGTCACTCAGCCATTGTTAGAGGGAAAGCTCCTGCTCCTTAATTCTTAGTTCCTGTCTTTGTTCTGGAGAATTCTTTCCAGCCAGCAACATTCATTGTGTCCTTTTAGCACCTAACTACACCAATGATAGATCCTAAGAAGATATTTCTTATTTTTTGTTCACATTTACCTCTCAATCAAAAGATCCCAATTCTCCTTGGAGTTTGTCTGAACTTGTTGATTTTTCTCTACATTCCTCCTGCTTATTGCGATGATTGGTTTGTATAGTAGGCACTGAAGCCATGTTTATAGCATGAATATGTGATTTTTAAACAGATCTTCAACAAATAGCTATCTGAATTCCCATGCTGTTTTCAGCAGTTGATTGCCTATGCTTTTGTTTTTAGGGTCTAAATAACAAAAAGAATTTACCAGCAGGGGGTGCTATGATACGCTGTTTGGAAAACATTGCTACTTTCATGGAAGCTTTGCCCATGGATTCTCCTAGTAGCCTCTGGACCACAATCAGCAACCAGTTTCAGACATTTTTTGCCAAGCTGCCTTGTGTTTTACCTCTGAAGGTAAGCTGATCCCGATTTCATTGTGAGTTGCCTTTTGACCATTTGGTTACAGAGAGCAACACAAGAAGCAGAGTCTTAGATGAATTGATAAATCCCAAAGGGCTTGAAGGAGTCTCCATCAGCTGCAGGGTGAAGCTTATTATTTGGGTTGATTTTTATGCACAGTTTAAGTAACTTGAAATCAAATGAATCACTTCTTGACCTGACAAGTGAAGTTACAAGTTAATAGCTCCACTTCTGAAATGAGTATTATACAAATGTAAAGTTTTATAAAGATTAGCCACCTCCAATGGTTGCTAAATTGGCAGAGACTAATAGGGTCTGTAAGGATGATGAGTCAGGGACACTTAGTTTGTTCTGTGCTGCTTTGAGTTTGATGTTTCTCTGCAAAACAGGGATACAGAAGACGGATCTTCACTGCTTCTCTCATTCTCATTCTGTGATCCTTGTTTACTCACAAATCTGGAGTAGCTTAATAAATCCAAGCAAGGAGGATTAGTACTTTGAAACTATGTTTGTATACAGCTACTGTATACATAAACAAACCAAATGTACACACTTTAACTCAGCCACACGGGAACCTCCCTTAGACCAGGGTTATTCAGGGCCATTCATTGCTAATGAGTCACAAACTCTAAGAAGAGTGGGGCAGGGTATGACAGATTTGAATGAACACAGGCAGATGTGATAATCAAAATATTTAACAAGAACCCTGACTAGTTGGAAGTACTGCCAGCTGTAAATAACTGAAATGTCGAATTTGTGATAATCAGCTCTGACCCTATAGGGACCCTGACTGCAGGGTTAATGAGTAAAGTGGAATGAGAAAAGATAACTAGGAGAATTGGGACTAGACTCTTAAAATTTGTAATGCACCAGTCCTTCTACTGCTGCCCCACTCCTGATAGTTATCTGAGAAATCAGGTGTCATATTGTGGATTTTCCCATCTTTTCTAAGATGACATTTCCTTAATTTTCAATCACTGGGAGGGCCTCATGAGCAGCCAGTTTTCAGCCCCTGGTTTAAATTAAGTAAATGTCACATTAACTTAAACAGGTCAGCAGTTCCTTTAGAAAATACTTATGAGGTGCTTTCAGTATTTATGTAAGACTTTTCCCTGCTAGGTCAGATCTGGGCACTGCTTCTGTTTTGTTTTTCATCTCTGAAGAAATTATTAAGCCATTGAAAAACCCATGGTTTGTTTTCATCAGTTCAGAAAAGTGGATCTCAAACTCCAGAGTGCATCAGTGTCCCTAAAACACAGATCACTGGGACTGATTTGAGAGTCTCTGATTCAGCAGGGGTGGGGCCAGAGGATTTACAACCTAGCAAGTTTCCAAGTAATGAACATGCTGCCAGTCCAGGGATTCCACCTGGAGAACCACTGGCTTAATTTGTAGTCTCTTAAAGAGATTAAAATACACAGCTGCAGAAATTGAACCATAACTTGCTATTGTGGTATGTTCACCATGTTAAACAATATTGTTGTTTATTTTTTGGTCCCAGGGATTGAACCCAGGGGTGCTTAACCACTGAGCCACATTCCCAGCCCTTTTATTTTTTATTTTAACAAAGTCTCGCTAAGTTGCTGAGGCTGGCTTTGAACCTGTGATCCTTTTGCCTCAACCTCCCTAGCTGCTTGGATTTCAGGCATGCACCACCACTCCCAGATCATTGTTTATTCTTGCTATAACATTTTCCCCATGTCCCAGTGAACTCGATTTTAAAAGTACATTTTGATGTGAAATGTTGCCCAAATGGAACTCTAATAAATTTGAAGGTGTGACTTTTCTCTTATAAAAGTTTTACTACTTTCCCTCAGATTTGTGTCATATTTTTTCATGGCAGAGAAAGGGAAGATGAAACTATTTCTTATTTGGACTAATCATTTTTAAATAAGTTTTGTTTTATTTCCAACATGACCTTTTACAAATTAGGGTATCTCTTAGAGTTGGATGTATTTAATATCCTCTTATCTACCTGTGTGTCCATTTATCCAGCCAGCCAACCATCTATCCAATTCTCTATCCAACTTTTTATATGATTAAATTCTAGAGCTGTGTCTTTGAAAACTAGCTTAGCAGCTGTGTTTAATTATTTACTTATTTTAATTGTTTCATTAATTGTTTTTTTAACCTGAAAATAATTGTTTTCAACATGAATATATGGCATGGGAAACTGAACAGAGGTAGTTATATTTCAGATTGTTCCTTTTACTAAAATAAATATAAGGAATATCATGTGCAAAAGATTTATTAAGGAAGCTGAATGACTTTCTTTATGCTTGTTCACAGTGTTCTTTAGATTCAAGTTTGAGAATCATGATTTGCCTCTTGAAGATACCCTCTACCAATGCCACAAGGGTATGTATGTTTCAGAGAAATAAAACCAGTTGGTAATTTGGTTATTTTTTTAACCTAAAAAGACAGGCTTATAGCAATACTGAAGACATAGTCCCAGCATACTGAATACGTCCCTTTCAGCATCCTTTCCTCTCCTCATGCTAGGTCATTGGCTAATACATCACAAGGTCATGGTGTATAGTTGATTCTCCTAGTCCTAGGCCATGCCTACCAACCCATCCTCCATACTACTAACAAGGTGATCCTTCTAAACAGACTCCTGTACACCTGTGAGTCAGCATCATTATCATCCTCAAGGCAACAACCACCATTTGTTGAACACTTACCAAGCATCAGGCCATGGGTTTAGTGCTTTCCATGTAGTTTTATTTAATTTCATACCCTCTTTGCCTTTGCTTAGGCCATTTCTTTCCTGAAATTCTTTGTATTCTTCAGTGTGCTGAACTCCTCATACTTTGAGGTCCCATTTAAATTTTTTTAAATGCTCATATTATCAGTAGCAGCTGTGTTCTGTATCCACTCCCACAGCATGTGGTTGAGCTCTGTGTTGGCACTTAATTGTCTCAGATCCTCCCCAGTGACACTATGAGCTTCATGGACTCCAGCACTGTATCTCATTCACTTCTGTATTTCTGGCTACCCTTCTCGGTTGCATTATATTCAGTGGTGCAGTAGTTTTGTTGCAGTAGCTTGTAATTACTGGTTAATATATCAGGAGTGCATGTGCTTTCATAGACAAAACCAGAAAGTTTATGCTGGAAAGTGGCAGAGAGATCATTTGGTTCAATCTGCTCATTTATAGATAAGGAAATAGGCTCAGAGAGTTGAAGTATCTTGGCTGAGTGTACACACCTGGTTTGTAGAATATTTGAAACTTGAACGTAAGTTCTTTGGGTCCTATTTTTCTGTTGCTCCATGTTGCTCCATCACCATTCTGGTTTGCTAGATATAAGAGCAAGTTTCTTTATAACCTTGAATTGGAGTTTCTCTTTTTGACCAATGTTTATATATCAACTTGAGATATACTCCTATGTCTACCCTCTACTGTCAGCGTTTCAAGGCAATAGCATTTGTACAGAGCAAAGAATGCTGAATCAAGCACTGTTCCAAAAAGTGTAAGATTTCCTATTTAGCGGGCTGGGGCTGTGGCTTAGTGGTAGCACACTCTCCTAGCATATGTGAGGCCCTGGGTTCAATCTTTAGCACCACATAAAAATAAAATCAAGGTATTGTGTCTACCTACAACTATATGTGTATGTGTGTATATATGTATATATATATATATATATTCTATATATATATATTCTATTTAGAAAACACTGTAGTTTCTCTGGGGAGTACAAGTGAAAGACAATTCCTATGCACAGGGGCAACTACATGTAAGGAATTCATTTTTGTTATCAGTAAGGAAGGGAAAAAACCTCAAAAATGCTCATATCCTTTGATTGAATCTTTCCTTTTCTAGGAACCTATTCTAAGGAAGAAAATGCAAATGAAAATTCCATGCAAAAAATATATTTATTAAGGTGTTATTTATAGAAAGTTTGACTTTGTGGCCATTAAAATGAAAGTTACAAGAATTAAGTGGCCCTGGAAATGTCTTGTGTTATTAAGCTAATAAAAATATTATACTATAAACATATCGACTTGTATGTAAAATTTTAGCTAACTAAACTGGCATATAATGAAGAAGGAAATATACCAGAATGTTATCATGGGGTGGTAGGATTATGCATGACTTTTATTTCTTCACGAGTACTTTCCTACATATCCTGCATTTTTACATTAAGCATGTATTAATTTTATAATCCAGGCACTCAGGACTTTAGTGGTTGAGAAGTAGTGAAAATCGTGGCATGGAAGTCTTTGGGAGTCCAGTTAAAACCCTGCCTTCTCTGCTGAGCAATTATACCTCTGGAAAAAATTGCCCTGGAATTTGGGGTTGAATCACATTCCATAGCCGTAGGGAAGTTACTTGTGTACTTAACTGACTCATCTGTGATCAGAGAATGGTCCTAAAACTTCGGAGGGTTGATAATGAAGATTGTAGCTAGCATTGATGGAGAACTTGCTGTTGACAAGTTCTTTGCGTACATTATTTTCCATAATTCTCACAGTAACACTTATGTAGGGAAAACCATTATTTTTCCCCGTTTAGACAAGGAGAAAACTAAGTCTCAGGTTAGATGGCTTATTCAAGGTCACAGAGAGTTGGAGTCGGAACACACTTAAATCAGATTCTAGAGCTGTGTCATTAACTATAACATGCTGTTCACAAGGATAGTTAAGAAATTTGAATTTGATAAACTATATGAAAGCAATGAGCTCTGCCTAGCACTCAGTAGGTACTCAGTAAACAACTTAATAAAGCATATGAAACTACACCTGGCGCTTTGTGGATGTGATTCAGATGACAAAACCAAATGGACATTGTCTTCTTGGCAGGAAGTTGGGCAGGGTTTCTAATTATACTTGAGTACTTCCATGACAGGGGGGTTTACACTGCTGAACTGCAGAGACTGGCATCTGGAGGAGCCAAATCTGATGAACCATAGATGCCCAAAGGTTCTGAGGATTGGAGTGGAAAATCCTAATGCAAACCTCACTGGGGCTAGATTGCTTAGAGTGGACAGGATGATAAAGTGGAGGTTAGATGGTCTGTAAATGATGTCACATGGAAAAATGAATTTTTTGAACAATAAAATGATTGAATCATGCTATTTGAGTCACTAACTAAAGGTGTAGTTATGCTTTCATTAGACTTACAGGGTTACTACACTGGTCACCTGTATGATTTTAAATAAAAAAGAATCTTTTCATTGAAGTGTAATAATACTTTAATGTTTTTCTTTATGAAGAAAATAGAAACTTGTTTTATTTGGCCCCAATCTCATTGCAGAGTTTGTTGGAACCATTTTCAAAACTGCTCAGCTTTGTAATTCAGAATGCTGTCTTCACTCTGGCCTACCTGGTGGAGCTGTGTGGCTTATGTTACCGAGCTTTCACTAAGGTAAGTTCCATGTGTGTGTTCCCACAGAACTGGAAACTGGCAGAAATACAGGCTTTCTAATCAGTGTCAAATCCCTGTTAGTTAATTGATTTAATATAGCATAAAGTTAGTAATTCTACTAAGGTCTAATAAATATCATTGGAGGAAAACACTTTACATAAACAATATACAAAACTATTTCTAAAATATACAGATTTGGAGAATTGAGGGTCATGTGGTTTAGAAGAGGTACTTTCAGTGAGGCATGTTAATTGTCTAAATGACCTTGTAAGGTCCTTTTCAAGTTCGCCATCCCAGGGTTAGTTGATGAGTCATCACTACATTCACTTTTATACCCAGAGTGGAACAACATCAGCTTATTATTTGTTGAAGCCTCCGAAGCACACCTTAAGGCTTGTCATTTGTCTTTCCCCCAGTTCTGGGTTCTTGGCCTCTGAGATTTGAATCTCATCTTTTGTCATCTTGTCCTAATCATGGTTCCTCTATTGAATTATCTTTAGCACTTCCCTCCCTACAACTGAGAAAGTGGAAAAGTACCTCTTGCCCAGCCGGTACAGTAGCCTATTGGAACAGGCACATGCTATCCTAATGGAAAAGCAGGAGGCCAGGAAAACCAGGAGCATGTTTGTTCTTAAGAACAGTGTGTGAGCATTACCCTCCCAATCTCCAGATTTTCCAAATATCTTTTCAATGGGGTCTCTGTTTCCATTGTTCCTACTTAAACACTCAGAATGCTTCTTTATTCATGTCATCCAAGACTATGAACACTTTATTTTCTTCATAAAAATCTAATTTTATAACAAGGCTTTCATTCTATTTCAAATACCCTTGTCTTCTTTCTTCCCAACTTGTGTCCATTATGCTACATTAAATATTCCATGATAAACTTCTCTTTGGCCTGATTGTAAACTATTTATTACCCTGCCTGGAGCAATATATTTTCTAATTATCAAGAAAATCAGTTTTTTTTTAATTCTTTTAAATTTTTCTTTAAAAATAATTTCTCCCCATTTAACTTAAAAAATAGATCAGAATGAAGTAATACAACTACAACAAAAACACATTTTATTTTTAGAATTCATTCTATTTCTTAATTGTCTTTATGTTTAATTTCTTTAAATATTACCTTTTTGGGGAGGAAGAATCATAATGAGTTTGTACTTCATGTGATGGGCACTGTAAGTATTGATTACAGGGGTCCTCCCAGCATTACAGATTTGAGATATTTGTGATTTTGAGTGCTATTATGCATTGTATACCTTCATAATCCATCATAATTTTAGTGACTTCTCATTAGTGTTGTTACCTACCCTTCCTCATTTCTACAACACAAAATGATTTTTTTTATAGATAGTATTAATCAGGTGCTCCTGCCTTCCTCAAAGATAATAAGAAACTATAAGAAACAGTTTTAAAATAGCTGTATCTAGTTATTTAAATAAAAGAAAAGGCATGGAAAACCAAGAGCTTAGGAGACCTACTTTTCTGGCAACATGACAGTCCAGATAACCTGAAAACTGTCCCACTTAGAATACTAGAATTCTGATGAAAATGTAATAAACATGATTTTAAATGTTTAGCTAATTTTATAAGAATGAAAAGGGCAAAAAAAAAAAAATGAGCTCACAACTTAAAATTAACCCTCTTCAAATTGAAGAAATAACCTACTATGAGCTAGATTAACAAAGTCAATGAACAGCAAGATTGTCTCCTCCAAGAATGTCCAATATGAAAATGAGACAAAAGCTGTAAAAACATGTTTTAAATGCTAAGCATATAAAAGATAAGTAAAAAGTGCAGGAATAAATGTAGTCAGACTGATTAGAACTGAATAGAAAGTCTAGAAATGAAAATCAGTCACTAACATGAGAAAAATTCACATTCCAAGTATGAAAATCTAAGTGATCATTGATGGTATAAACAGTGAATTAAACACAGCTAAAGAGAGAAATAGTGAAATGGAAACTAGATCTGAAGAAATTACCTAGAATGCAGCAAAGAGCAATAAAGAGATGAAGGATATAAAGAGAAGCTCAAACGTATCTAATAAGTGTTTCAGAAAAGCAAAATAAACATTTTATCAATTGTAAAATTAATAGAAATCATAAAGTCTCTTATCCAGTAAGCACAATGAGCCCTAAAATGATTACAAATAAAGTGCTACCTGCTCATGTCATAGTTTGACAGAATATTTTGACAGAAAAGTGAAGACAAAGAAAATATTTTAATAGCAACCAAGAGAAAAGACACTAAAGATAGACAAAAAATTTTATAACAGCACAATGGAAGCCCAAAGACAATGGAAAAAATGTGTTTCGAATGATAAAAAACTGTTCACCTGGAATTCTCTACCAGTTACAATATCTTTCCAGAGTGAAAAATAAATAAATAAATAAATAAATAAATAAATAAATAAGCCATTAGGAAGATAAGAAATGTTCTAATAGATATTTATGGAAACAATTCCTCTGAGATGTTATAGCAAGAAGAAAAATTGAACCATGATGGAATTCATGAAATGTATGAAGGCAGTTTACCAAAGACATTGGTGAAATACAATGTAGAAATACAAGTGTGATCACTGACAATATAAAGCAGTAATAATAATAATAATAATGTTAATCAGATAAGTATAAAAAATGACACTAAAACACTGGATTCGAGAGCGTGCGCATGCACATGCGTGTGTGTGTGTTTGTAGTTGGGAATGGAAGCTAAAGCATTCTGTGTATTGTTCACAGGAAGGGCAGAGATTATAAGTAACTTTGAACTCTTAAGAATACATATAGCCAGGTGCAGTGGTGCACATCTGTAATCCCAGCAACTCTGGAGACTGAAACAGGAGGATCACAAGTTCCAAGCCAGTCTTGGCAATTTATCAAGAACCTGTCTCAAAATAAAAGATAAAAAGGACTGGGGGTGTAGTTCAGTGGTAAAGGGTTCAATTCCCAGTACTGGAAAAAAAACGGAAAAAGAAAAGAATACATGTAAATGTTTTAAGTGTAAACTCTGAAGCATAATGTGTAAGTTCCAAACAAATAGAGGATAAATTAGATCTAAAAACTCACTCAAGACAAAAAGAAAATCATAGAACAGTAAGAAATTAAGAAGATAGAAATAAATTCCTGTAATCACAATAAATGTTTGCTAGAATCACTAGGGATTGTCAGATTGTGTTTAAAAATAAACATTTTTGTTATTTATGATAGACACATCTAAAACACATCTAATGACACTCAGAATGTTTGAAAGATAAAGGGGAAAAAATTACAGTAAATACTAATGAAAAGAAAATTAAAGTCAGTAACCTTGACTTTAAGTTAAAAACATTATAAAGTCACCATATATTGATTAAAGGAACAATTCATCAGGAAAATGTGATAAAATGTGAAAATGTGTAACACTCTGTAGAGTTAATAACATAGCCTTAAAATATATTAAAACAAAAATTAATAGGATTACAAAGAGGAATTGACAAATTGAGATTTGAGAGTTCAGTAACTGATAGATCAAGCAGATAAAAAAATGAATGTCTAGAGTAGATTTGAACAATACAGTGAGAGAAAATTGAATCCAATGGACATGTAAAGAATTTTGAATTCACCAATTTGATAAAGTATTTTTAGAATTTAGAACATTTTAAAACACAGAATAGATAACAGACCACAAATTAAGTTTTTTTGGGGAGGGGCGGTTTGTGGTGCTGGGAATCCAACTCAGGGTCATAAGACATATTGGAGAGTCAGTTTCAAGGAGACCAAGTTCTCCATCATAGTGCAATTAAATTATGAATCTATAACAAAACTATCTCTTCATGTAAATGTTCAAAAGTGGCTTGAATAAAGGGTCCACATCTAAAGAGGCATCATGCGCAACTTACACATATAAATTTTATTGAGTATTGAGGAAGGTGTAGAGATTTGGGACTCCCTGGCTAAATCCTAAAGCAACTGGGAGAGCCCCCGCCCACCACACACACACACAAAGCCACATCAGCTCACAGGCCCTCAAACATGAAGTAGTGTACACATGCACACATCACTGGTACATGGCTGTGCTCTGTTCCAGCTACACCCCAGGTACCTTTGAGAATCTTTTGTTGATTGTTTTCTGTTCTCAGATGTCTGTATCCTGTGCCCCCCTGTCAGATTCTGATGTAGTCCCTTCACCTGCAGGGGTGGGGGAGTGTGGGGAGTGTGTGGAGTGTGTGCATGTGTGGTACTGAGGGTGCATGTGATTGGGTGAGAGTAGATGTGCGCATAAGCAGTCAGGGCTGTTGACTGCCAGAGTCCTGAAAACTCCAGACAGTTGTTCAGGCTTTGTAATCATATATATTTGTGTGTGTGTGTGTGTGTGTGTGTGTGTGTTTGTCTGTGTATTTTCTTTTTCCAGTTCATACAAAGATGCTGCAAGGGTTATTGATGTCTGGGATTTACTATATTTGAAAATCAAAAATATACTTGTAAATAATGCAAAGAACAAAGGAAATATAAGACAATCTATAAAAATATTTAATGTTAACCAAATATGAAAATATTCCCTTTTCAAAATTTGAGAGATATCTCCACAGAAATATTTAGGAGAAAATTTGTTTTAAGCACTTTTACTGAAAAAAAAAAAAAAAGAAAAAGAAAAAAACTAAGTAAACTAAATAAGTCAGTTTAAGTTAGAATAACAGAGTAGTCATGGAAAATTTAAGGAAACAAATAATGAAGATAAGAGCAAAAATATAACATTAAAAACATGGATACAATAGAAGGGCCAATGCAACTAAAAAGTGACTCTTTGATTAGACTAACAAACTTAAGTAAACCTTTGGCAAGATTGATCAGAAAAATAGATAAAAGACGCAGGTAGAAAGTATCAGCAATGAAAAAGGGAACGTAACTGTAGACTTATTAGAGATTCAAAATTGACCAGCTTTATGCCAGTACACTTAAAGTCCTTGATGTGAGGTAGTTTTCTAGAAAAATGTGATGTATGGTAATCAGGAAAAATAAACAACTAACTAGACTTAAGTAATTAAAAAATGCAATCAGTATTTTTAAACTTGTCCAAAAATACTAGTATGGCTTTAGAGACACCTTCTGTTAAACACATGGGAACAGGTTTTCTCTGCTTCATACAAACTAATAAAATGGAAAAAAAGGGAATGCTTCTTAACTCTTTTTATGAGAGCAGTGGAATCTTTCTACCAGTCAGACGAGGGCAATAGGGGAAAGGAAAATTATAGGCCAATATCCTTTCACACATGGAAAAAATCAGAATGAATAACAGCAATCAATGCATTAAAAATAGAATGTCATGACTCAGTTGGGATTTTCCTGAAGTACAAAATGGTTTAAATATTAGAACATCTATTAGTGTCACATGTTGCCAGATTAAAGGAAAAAAAGCTTTGTCATTTTTTTAGCAGATGCAAGAAGAGCACTTTTTAATTCAATAGTCATTTAGCATATATTTTTATCAAAGTAGTAATAGGAGGGAACTTCCTTAACTTTATAAAAGGAGGTCTACCAGAAACCTTTAACAAGCATTATTTTAATCGATCCCCTTAAAATCTTAAGTCAAGGATGCTAATATCATTACTTCTATTTATCATGGTGCTACTTTATTAAGTCAGGAAGAAGAAATCAAGTGTAAGCATTAGACAGGAAAAATACAACTCACATTTTTTCCTAGATGATGTGATCGCAAATGGACCAAAGAGGATCTATAGAGACTTCTCAGAATTTACGAGAGAGTTCATAATGGATGCTGGATACAAATGAATACCCAGAAATGCCCCATTTTTAATGTTAAGCCACACATGATTATAAAAATTTACTTTAAATTTCATTTGTTTTGGCAACAAAAAGTAAATCTAACAATAATGTGCAAGAATGAGATAACTAGAAAATTTTATTGGAGAACATTAAAGAACATTAAATAAGTGGAAAGATCCTATTTTCAAAGATGAGAACCAATATAATAAAGATAGCTAGTTCTCTCAAAATAATCTGCAATTTTAGAAAAATTCTAATAAAATCCTGAATTTTCTCTTCTGATAATGATGAGCTAGGTAACTTGCACATACCTTCCCACTTAGCATTAAAAAAAGTTTTTTAAAAGTGCACATTTTCTTTTAAACTTCTTAAAAGCATCAAAATGCTAATCAGATACAGAAGAATTATGAGGCCAGAATCTGGGAGAGCCTGTAATGCAGAGTTGCAAGCCTCACACTGAAGGTCAGTTTTGCCCTGGGGGTGTTTGTTGATCTAAAAGATCTGACAATTTGGGGATTTTGGGCTAGGGAGACAAAAGTCAAAAGATAGGACCTACCAAGAGTGGGAACCCTTATGCCATATCACTCAACCCACACATTTTTGCCTGTGGCCACAAAGTGAAATTAATTATGAAGTGAATTTGTCTTCGGTGGATACAGGCTAAGGTATTACAGCCTGTACGTGGATTAAGGTGTCCCTGGGTGGCCAGTGCATCCATGCACCTGGAAAAGGCAAACTACTTGAAAGCTCTTTGAAGGAAGATAACATTTTACCTGCAAATTATTTCTACAAATAATTTTTAAATGGAGCATCCAGCATGTAGTCAACAATAACCAGGCATACAAGGAGGCAAGATGTTTTATTTATTATTTTGAATGAATTAAATAAAGCAAATGATACTGTTTGACAAGATGGGGGTAGGTACCCAACATATTCCATTCTCTCTCTTTTTCTGGATGCTTGAAATAGTCCATTTAAAAACTGAGTTCCTTGGAAAGAGTGTAGACCTTTTTAAACAGTTATATGTGTTTCTGTCTAACTCATTTTGCATTAAAAAATGCTTTAGGTTTGTTTAATTGGTACAGTTCTTGGAATCTATTCCCTATGACTGCGTACTAAATCCTGTGGTTTTAATGTTTAAGAGATAGCCTGTCACTTCATATGTGTTAAATTATATGTCCTTATTGCTTCAATAAACTCATTATGCACAAAAATGCCTTTTTTCTTTTTTGCTTTCATTTTATTTCTTCAGAAGAGCTGTGCTTTTAAAAATACTCTTATTTCTGATCTTGGAATTTGGGAAAGCTCTTTGACATATATGTACTCTTTTTACATTTTTAAATCACTTACCTTTGCTGCTTTTTTTTTTTTTTTTTTAGGAACGGGATAAATTCTACTTGTCTCGTAGTGTTGTGCTAGAACTTCTACAAGCCCTAAAGCTCAAATCTCCTTTACCAGATACAAACCTCCTTCTGCTTGTCCAGGTAGGCTGATGCTGTATTTGTAAAATGCTTTATGGGATCCATGTGTACTTGAAAAAGTTAAAAGAGGTGAGGGGCATAAAGTAATATATCTTATATGAGCCCAAGTTCTAACAATATGATGCACTCAGCACTTTCACTGGCTAAAAAAGAAAAAAGAAGCATTTGACCCTAGTGTGAAAATAGTTGTGTGAGGTACAAAAAAGAAGAGTGAGATAATAGTTTCTATCCTTAAGAAATTCGTGATCCAGTAGATGGGAGGGGAAGCTCCCTCATCAGAGCTGAAACAGACCAGTGAAGCAAAAAATGGAGTAGCAGGCTCAAATGTGACCACATAGTTAGCTCGGTATGGGTGAGTTAGTGAATCTTCTGGAAGGTGAAGTGGGCCAGGCCAAATACTGTAAATAACAGGATGTGCTAATTCTAATCAAGGTATAGGTGGGTTTCACAAGACCATTGAGGCTGACAGGCTTGAACACATAGAGGCAGACTCTGGAAAATCAGCAGTGATTATGCTTTTGGGTGTAATGATGCTTACGAGGCACTTTGTCAGTGACCTTAACTGGCATCTTAGGCAAGCAGGCAGGTTTTGATCACCTGAGACAGGCTATGACCAGAGAGCAGGAGGGATCCCACCCATGTGGTATGAAATCAGAGAAGTCTTAAGAAGAAGTGGCATTCGAGTTGGGTAATGAAGGATTTGGGGGAGTGCAGGCAAATTTTTTTGCCCTGAGTTGGGGTTTGGCCCACAGCTTGACTGGCTTCCAACAATAGGGGAGGCTGAGGCAGGAAGGTGGAGTAAATTTAAGGACAATGACATGAGGATGGGCTGAGCACAAGCAGGCTTGTAGTGCTAGAGGAGTCCTCAGGCATCGGTAAACTGGGACCCTGTCTCCCACTCCAAGAGCTGAGACTGGACTTAGAGACATGGCCATGAGCTACAGTGGATCAGGGTATCATTCAGATGGCCATTGCACATAGTGCCCAATAGCCAAATCACACCTGTTTGCATTCACTCTGGATGAGTGTTAAGGCCAGGTCCAGGGTCTGGGCCTACCAGTTAGAGGATAAATGCCGGAAGGAAATTGGGAGCTTGGTATCAAGGAACTAGACAGAGCCAAGATTTGGAGAGATAAAGGAGAAATGGACATTAATTGATTAATTGAACATCTGTTTTATATTAAGCCATTATGAACCCTGAAACATGGAGGTGCTATGTTGGATGCTGGGGAAGAGACAAATATGCCATTTGAGGTCCCTTCCGTCTAGGATTTTAGAATCTAGTACGTGAAGTTGATATGTAAATGAAAGATTTAAACACGGTATACAGGTAGAGTAATAAGAGATATGTGCCGAGTAAGGAATTGGTGTCAAAAATGGACCATGTGGACCTTGAAGGCACACAGAAGTTCAAGTTACCTAGTAGAGAAGAGGAGGAACACTTGTCATTTACCATGGGATAGCCACTCTGTGCTTCCCTTCCTTTCCCACTATAGACACTAATCATGAGAACCCAAATTGGGTTTTTCTCATAGGCCTGAGATTTAGTAAAAAGTTGGTGTTCTTCCAGCGTACACCACTTTTATTGTACAGCCCAGGAGGAAGACAGAAGCAAGAGCACAATCAGAAAGCATGTGTGCTCCTAAGGAGAGAAAAACTTTGGATTTCTTTCGGCGGTTTGTTACCAGCAGCCCCTCTTACTCACATAACTGCAGCAGCAACACCTTTGAGTACACATGACTTTGACAAAGATGGACAGGGTCTGCACTGGAGGAGGGCCAGGTGCACAAGGCTTAGGGAAGTAGCCCCGGGAGGAATTTAAGGGTAGCATTGGCAGTGTCTGCAGGTGCTGATGGCATTTCAGTTGTGGATGTGTCCCCCAAAACCAAACTGGGTTTCAGGGCCTTGAGGGTGCTTTCCTGTGGGCAGTAGAAAGCTTACCCTCCATCTGGAGCTGAGCTGTGTGGCTGATCTTCAGGGTCTGGCATCCCACACTGTAACTGCTGGGGGCTGGATTTCTATGAAGTACATTAGTCAACTATAATAAGCACTTGTCACTAGAGAGCAAACGAACACTGACAGTTTAAATTACCCAGTGCTTAAGGAAACTATAAAAATAGTGATTATGGCATCACAATTAGATGAATAAATAACAAAAACAAACTAGCTTTAGGAAGAAAGAAGGCAAAAAGTAGACACTTCTAAATGTATATTATGAATTTTCATCTTCCATTTCAAATGTAACATTTTCTTCTTTAGTATGTATGTGGACACACATATACAAATATGTATACACACATATATGTCATTAAATTGTGAAGTTTTAAAAAGTCAAGTTGTAAAATTATTCAGATTAGAGAGGTATTTTGGAGACATTTTGAGTTTCTGCCCATGAGGTACAACTTTGTGAATAATGTGTCATCCTTTTCTGGCAAAAAAAAAAAAAAAAAAAATAAACCATTATACCATTTTGAAGTAACACATCCTTCTTCGATAACCTCTTAGAGGAAATTATTTCCGTTACGAATGAGAGGAATGAAAGGGAGGCATACCTTAACAACAGAGTAGTTCCCTTTTCCACCTAGGGCTTGTGCCCAAATTATGGAGGGAAGTCCTCCATGTGGTAAGGAAGGAGCACCTTTATCCCTCTTCATGACTAGAACCTCTCTCTGTGAGTTTCCTGGTTCCTTTTTTCCTGTCCTTGACTTCTTGGACCCTCATGCTATTCTCTGGAGGATGGCAGAGGGGACAGCCTGCTCTCTCATAGCTTCTCTTAGGCCAGAGGTTGTAGGCTGGACTCCAGAGAAGCTTTCTCTTTACTGGTGGGCGATGTCAGTTTCTGGCCCCTGGATAACCAGGCTTACCACATGGACAGAGGATGGTTCTGGAGCAGCCAGTGACTTTCTTCCTGGATATCAGTAGTCAGTCTGAAGGCAGTAGAGCATGTCTGTTTAGGTGAAAATGCCACTGGAAAACAGAAAATAATAATTGGGAGGAAAAACTACCCCAGGGAACTCCATGAACACTCCAACAGAGTTGGTTGCTCCAGCCTTGGGGTCACTGTTTACTCTTTCACCCTGAGAGGAACCACTAGGGTATTTCATCTACAACTTCTCTAATTTGGACCTTAGTAGATGGCTGTGTTTACTGAGGTGGAACCTTATGGTCTTCTCAGACAGGCCATACCTTTGTTGTTTACCAGACACTCTAGCAGTACGAGAAACCCCTCATAGGACAATGGAACACTTGCCCAAGGAATATGGGATCATTCAAATCTAAACATTCCAAGGCAGTAATAGGTATCACCAGTCTGCTTTTTAATTCCTGCAAATTCTGCCTGGAGGCCTCATCAGGGGAGATTTCCCATCCTCCTCTTTGTGGTTGTCTGCTATTATTTGTTTGCTCTTGCTGTTGTTTTTACTTTCAATGAAGTCAGGTGGTCATAAATGCTCATGTGGATTTTTTTTTCCCCAAAGAAAAAGAGGCACAGAGACTGGAAATAATTTGCCAATAGAAAAAAAAATGATCCTTTTCAGAATTTAAAATTGTTGACCACTAGGACACATTTTTCCATCTGCACTTGGGACAGATGGACTGTCATTTTGTTTGTTTGTTTGTTTCAAATCTAGTGACATTTTTGCCATGGCTTAGAACATTTCTGTTCTGCTGCTTTGCTATAGATATTTGATGTGTAAGAGGTTTTTCTAATTTTTCTTGAGATGGATTAAAAGAGAGTGTTCATAACAGAGCAGTAACCCACTGAAAGTCATCATAAAAACTAAGTTCAAGTCAAAATGAATTTCCCCAGCTCTTTTATTTTTCAAGAGTAGATATTCTGCTAATTTGCATGTACCACTCCCACTCTGTGGGATATACCTGCATATTCAAGTTATGAGAAATCATGTTGGTAAAAGGTTTTCATTTAAAAATAGGTTGGTTGTGGGCTGGAGGACAAGAAATGGCAGCGGCATGGCTGTTGTTTCTAATTCACAGTTACTGCTGAGTGGAGTTGTTCATATCAGTTGAGTTCATCATTATCTGATCACTCTCTGGGATGAGAGGTGGAAGTACTATTTTGGGTATCATTTTGATAATGAATTGAGTAATGACACATAATGGATATCTTGTTTCTTTTGTATTCTTTTGTACTCCTGGAGGAGTGCATATTTCAGTGGTGTATTTCTGAAAGTATGGAATTCTTCCTTCTACAGCAATTATCATGCCCCACTGTGATTTTAGTCACGTCTGTACTTTGAGCAGTTCTGTGTAGTTAAGGTGGAGTTCTTTTCAGTCTTTGATTGGCAACCATAATAAAGTTAAAACAATGATTTATGAACAATTTAGTTGCATATGATGTAAGAATATATTGAATTAAAATGCACTGATTACAAAAAAGAATGGACCATATGGGAGGTCAATGCACTTCTACTCTTTCAGATGCCAGGCTCTCTGAGGCACGTCAGTGACTTCTAGGGTGATTTTTAAAAAATTAATTTTGACTTGTACAAGTCATCACAGATCTAACATTTGAATTTGACCTCAGGTCCTGGCTGCTCACATGCTATTGAGGTGCTCATGCTGCCTTTGGTCTGCTTTGCTGAGAGTCGCAGGTGGTGAAGGCACCTGCTAAAGACAGACACTGGTGCTTGAATGCCTTCTTTGCAGATCCTATCTTGCTGTCAAGGGCCACCAGGCATGCAGGCACACTTTGTGGGGCCCAGACTTTGAACCATACTAAAGGAACAGCTCTAAGCATCCCATACTTCATGCATTAGGTGTGCTCTGTCTTCCGTATGGCCTCTCTTAGCTGTACAGTTGCATTTCTGTTGTAAATAAATTAGTTAAAGTGAATGCTGATGTCCTGACAGAGATTTTGGGACTTAGGTTAAGTCATTTGTCTCAGATTGCAGACTCAGATAACTTTGGAAAATACTTTCTATGTGAAAACATGCAGCATCTGCCAGGAGGTCAAGTTGGGGTGTTCCTGCTTTTCACTCTGTCCTTCTATCCAGTGTTACAGTTTTATTTTTTCACTTACAGGTTTTGGCCAAAGTTAATAGCTTCATAGTTTTTAAACCTGATTTAGTCGCTTTTTCTAAAACAGCATTAGAATAAATCCAAGTTAGGTGAAGAGACATAAGCATACCTGGATAACATAATGGAAGTTTTTAGGCATTCCCAGCATAACCCCAGCTGCTACTTTCTTTTCCACATTTATAGTAACTGGCCTATTAGATTCCTCACTTTCTGTAACAGTATTTGAGACAAATGGAAGTGACAGAATATTAAGATGAGATCTGTTATCCACTTCTGTCATGTACCTCCCAGGACAGCTCTGCCTGTTGCCCTCTGCCCCCAACTTGGTTGCCTGTACCTAAACACCTTTCATGAAGGACCACATATCCCCAACTAGAAGGCCAGTTCTTAACCATTATACAAGAATTCTCAGGGCTCCTTGCCTTAGAAGGCTTATAGCTCTGCCTTGTTAGTAGTTCAAACCTGCTGCCGATGAATAATGCTTAGACTTGGACCCCCGATTAGCCAGACGATATACCGGTTTCTGTTCCTTTGTTCTAGAGCTCCTCATCAGGTCTCCCTGAAATTTTCTGTGTGACCCCCGTCTGTGTTACTCCTCCCAGTTTGACAGGGATGGAGCCTGCCTGGCTGCACTTGTGGTCTTGACCCATCCAGTTTCCCTGTGCCTTCTGCACGGATGAGAAAGTAGAGCTATTGGTGTCAAAACTTCAGAGCTTCTGAACTCTGCCTAGCAGCACTTTCAGATCCCAAAGTTGCCAGGGTCACTAGCCAAAGGCCAAGAAAGAGAAATTAAATAGTAGTTAATAACTCATAGCGAACTTTTCAGATCTTATCTTCTTTCCAAAAACCATAAGTAAATAGTTGGATGTTGCATTAAGTGAGAAACACCTGCCAAAATCTGTATGGAAGCAAATTAAATTGTTATCTGGCAAATCCATCTTCAGTACAATCTCAAGTCACAGTTGATTAATTGGCTTATTTCTTAAACTGTTACTGAGCCCCTCTGGGATGCTAGGCACTGGCTAGTGCTGAGGAGAGGTTCCTCAGGGCTGGGCTTTTGACAAGCTCATGGCCCACTGAGAAATAGACTCTTAGGTTGCCACAGTCTAATATGATGGCTGTTGCAGTGGACATGTGAAAAGTCCTGTGGGTGGGTGGAGCAGGACTGGGGTCATTCTTAGTCCAGAGGAGACATGTGAATGAAGTGGAGGGAGAAAGACAAGCCACCGAGGGTCCATGGAGGGGATGAAACAGGTGGAGCACTGACTCTGAGGCTGACCTTCTATTTTCATTCTGAATACAGATGTCATGAAAAGTCTGTGAAACTGTGCTAACAGTAACTGCTAAGAAGTGCTACAGAATAAATAGAATGAGTGACTTTGGGGGCTGAGGCAGGAGGATCGCAAGTTCAAGACCAACCTGGGCAACTTAGTGCTAGACCCTGCCTTAAAATAAAAGGGTGGGAATGTAGCTCAGTGGTAGAGCACCCCTGGGTTCAAGTGTCTCCAGGGCAGGGGGTTGGGGGGAGAATAAATAGATTGACTCCAGAGTAACTCTGACAATGCCGACATCTTTTATTTCTTCCATGATTGAATGCAGCATTTCCGTACCATTTGGCTTTCTGGGCAAAGTAAAATCTGCACTCTCATGCCATTTTTATGCTGATAGGAATGAACTGTCATGATTAACATGATTAACTGAGTATCCAGGGCAGACTGTCATGAAAGTAAACACTAATGAGTTTAAGTCATTTTAATAAAATTACAGATTACTTATTACTGTCCAAATACTCTTAAAAACAATTATCCTTTCGTTTTTTTCTTAGTTTATTTGTGCAGATGCTGGAACCAAACTAGCTGAGTCAACAATCCTGAGCAAGCAGATGATAGCCTCTGTCCCTGGAGTAAGTCCTGACGTCTGCATTTTTTGTATTTCATAAAATAGTGATTATGAGTGTAGGCTTTAGAGTCACACCAAGTTTGAGGCCTGCCTTTAATAGCTGTCTGATTTTGTGAAAGTTATTTAACCTGTGATTCTTTGATTTGCATTATCTGTAGAATGAGCTATAACTGGGCCTAACATGTAGGCCAAGACTGACTGAGATAATGCATGTAAAGATATTAGCATGGTGCCAGCCATACAGTAAGCGATGAGTGAATTTAGTTGCATATAATATTTATTAAGAATAGTACTACAAACATGGCCTATTGTTGGACACTTTCATTATTTTCTGCAATTATAATTAATATGCAGTGAACACCTTTGTGCATAAATCTTTGTCTGTACTTTGGATTATTTCTTTATAGATTTCTGAAATAGAATTATTATACAGTGTTTTTAAGTGTTCTTGATAGTAGTTAGGGTAATGAAAGATGCTATGGGATAAAATCCCAATTCCCAGCAACTTAACACCATAGAAACTTACTGTTTGCTCATGTGAAATTTAAATGAGTACACTGATAATAAAGGAAAGGAACTACCACTCAGATGCTCAGGGATCAGGTTTCTTCCATTGTCTGCAGCCCTCTGCAATCCACTGATGGTTGGGGAAAGACAAGATAATGTGGTCCATGGAAGATGTTCATGAGTTGGGTCTACAAGTGCCTGTTTCTTCTACTCACATTCTATTTTCGGGAACCCAGTCACATGACCACAGCTAACAGAGAGGGTGGGAAATGTGGTCTAGTTGTATGCCAGGGTAGAAGAAAAGTGACTCTGGGAAGTGGCTAGCCCCTCTGCTGCACCATCAGTATTCCTTATTGATTAACTTTAGAACTGAATATTTGCTACCTATATGATAGTTTTTTTTAAAAAAAGCTCTAATATGTAAAAGGTTTATTGCAATCAGTAAGTAAAAGGCAAATATTCTATAGGATTCACATGTGGAAATTTTCCAAGGACCAGTTAATAAGCCATTTGAAAGAAATGTTTTACCTTTACATGTAGTCAATGAGTTATAAATTAATAAAGTCTAAATAAAGTAAAGCAAAATAAAATATTAAATATTTGAAAATACAAAAATTAAAACTGGTCAGTAATTCAGTAGATTGTTCTTTAAAAAAAAATCACTTTAAAGGGAGGGTAAAAATCACTTTATTAAGGTCCAATTGACCTTAAGCTGCTGGGGGGAGGATGGATATAAAAAGTGTTTCATCCTTATTGTATTCAGCTTGATAAATCTGTGGGCCCATCACAACACAATCTGTGCTTATCTGTCATGTCCCCATTTATTTACTTATTATTAATGATAAGAATAGTTAATGTAAGATCAACCCTTGTGACAAATTGTAAGTATCTGGTAGTATTGCTAACTATAGGCACTGTGCTGCCCCGTAGAGCTCTAGGGCTTATTTATCTTGCATAATGATGTTTTGTACCTTGTGGCTAGTCCTCCTGATTCATACCCCCACCCCAGATTTTTCTTGATGATTAAACTTATTGATGGTGAATCGAAACAAGCATTCTTTTTAGCTGTTGGTGGTATCAAAACCAACCTCACTAGAGTGCAGTTTAGCAATCTACTTCTAGGAGTATGTTTGAGAAAATAAATATGCACCAAAATATTTATATGCAGGTACATGTAGCAAAGCATTCCTTAAAATAGCAAAAATATGGAAACAAATATAAATGTCTAATATTAGAGTGTTGTTTAATAAAGTAAGGTATATCTGACTATTATAATGTGGCTTCCAAATCAAGGTTTCAAAGAATATTTAATTGGAAAATGCTTGTGATGGATTTAATTAAAAAGTCAGTTAGAAAAAAAAGGAATTTCAATCTTATAAAAATTATGCATATGTGTGCTTATTATATGACTTCGAAAAATTTGAAATAAAATATTAACTATAGTTTTCAAAGAGGTGAAGAACAAGAATTAGAATTATGGTGATTTTAATTGTTCTTTTTATTAACTTGTATTTTACAAATTTTCTACAATAAGCGTGCATTACTTCTATAATTAGGAAATACAACTTTAAAAGTCAAATATGTTTTGAAGAAGCATTTATATGCCTTCCTTCAATTCATGTGTTTGAGGTTAGAGTACATTTTCCACTCCTTTTTCATAATTTTCCTATTGAAATATAGGAATATAGGCCTTCTGAAACAAATGGAGTTTGACTCCTTACATTCTGTTTTGTTTTTTAAAATAACACATCTAAGTTATACTTCTGCATTACAAAGTAAAACAAAGAGGTGTTGTAAATTATGTGTTTAGTTTTGTGCATATAGCTGGCTCCCTACATCCTGACTACAAAGTGAATTTTAAGGCTTTTACCGGAAATAGTTGCTGTCTCTAGAACAAAGTACCTATGTAATAGTAAAATCTTTGCTCTCATTTCTTGAGATTCAGACTTAAAAGGCGAATATTGAATAATGTTCCTAGTAATTACTTTCTGTGACATTTGCCTAGTTGAACTGGTATAAAATACTGCTTATGAAAGAAACAAATCCCTTTCAAGAAATTCAAGAACAGAGTCTATGCTCCTATTTGCATGACATGTGAAAGGTCAAAGAAAATAGAATAAACCAGGGGGAAATCCTTCTTGCACTGAAGGATTCATATTGCAAAAGCAGGAACACAATAACCTTTTATAATTCCTTCACTTGATTCAAATTAAAAGAAGAAAACCTTAGAACATATGCAGTGCTTGGAAAACACTCTGACAGACTGCTACTGGCCTTATTTTACTGTTTGTTATCCTGTCAGAAGAACTGACAAGCGTAACATTCTAGAAGAGAGAGGAGGTGATATAGTTCAGTGCTGTGCAGATTTACATGAATATGGGAAAATGAGGGCCACTGGGTGAGCTAGTTAAAGTATATAATGTTCCAGATTTTCCTAAAGAAAGCCAAGAGAGGGCCTTAGCGTAGTATTCATACCGCTTCAAAGACTGCCTGCTTTTGATCCACATTATACCCGGCCTGATGTGGGGGTTCTCTCGTATGGCTTTGATGTAGCAGCCTGTCTGTTCATTTTCCTTTGCTTTGCATATAATCCTAAATTTGCTGCATTTCCCTGAGAAGGCACGTCTCTGCTGTTTAATAATCTCAAACACAAACATGCTTTCTTTTCCTTTAAAAGTTCCCTAACATACTTCAGGTATGTGGAGAAGGTGACCATTTTTGTTTCTTTCTCTTATCTATCCTAACAAGAATTTGACATGGATACCTGGATCTATTTAATAGTGCCCCAAATATGTACACGAAGTTAAGTTGTAAGTGACTTGACTTGAATATAAGAATTTTCGAGTCAGCAAAACAATGTTTATATATATCATATTTATCAATATACATGTATATATATGTGCATACATAAAGAGATTCAAGATTCTGGTGATGGAATTTCATAACACATTTTACTTGCATTTAAGATTTCCCCAGAGTGATAAAGTTTAACAATAGTTTTGGGGTGATAATGACATTCTGTAGGTTGATTCGTGTGTATAGATCAGCTTAAAAATAAGCAAGCAAAAACCAGTTTCATCACCCAGTGGAACCAGCATTTAACCCTGCCCCTCTTAAGCTCCCCTGTGTCTTTACTCTCTGCCAAAAACCTTTTAGAAATTACTGTCCACACCATGGGCAGACAATCACAAACTAAGTCAAGTGGTGGAATGAGTCCGAAATCCAGAAAATGCAACAACTCCTTATCAAAGAGGGTGCAGCTGGAGTGGGACAGGCAGAAATGCAGCTGTGGCCAGCATGTGCTTGTGTTTCAGTGTGGGACCGCGGCGATGGAATGCGTGCGGCAGTCCATTGGTGAAGTGCTGGACTTCATGGCAGACATGCACACGCTGACCAGACTGAAGGTAGGACCCCGCCTGCCTGTCTCTTAGATTCACTAAATTCAAAGACTTTTTAAAGGATTAATCAGACCATATGGGAATTTATTACTTCCTAGGTAGGCAGTTGGGACATTGTTAAATGAGCCCATATATTGGGAGTCTGAAGAACTAGGGTCCAGTTCTACAAAAGAAGCAAAGAAGAAATGATGTTCATATGACATCATCTTTGCACACACCTTTATTTTTTCCATTTATTCAGTTTTCACATTGTCCCTATTACAACATTATCCCCATTTTACAAATTCAGAAACTGAGGCTTGTTCTGATGTAGCACTCTGGTCAAGGTGACACTACTAATAAATAGTTGAACCTAAGGCTGTTGTGACTCCCAATCCTTTCTCCTTTCACTGTGCCACATGGAGTTATTTAACTATCTGGAGCTTCAGTTTCCTCATTTGCAAAGTGAGTCTATGATACTTCCCTTGTTTGATTGTTATAAGGTGTATATAAAATAATGTATGCAAAGAGAATTTCCTAAATGGTAGCACATTATGCAAACATAAGCCATTTATTATTTTTATCTGCAATTGAAGTCATCTTCTTCAAGAAAATAATTAAAGAAGGGGAAGAGAAAAAAATTTAATTTGCATATGGACAGAATCTCAGTGAAGTTAAATTTATTGATTGTTTTACAAAGTGGAATGAATCACTGATGCAGATCCACTTCTCTGCCGTGATTCAACCAGGGGGCCAAAAGATTAATAGTCTGAGAGATTTGAGGAAGGCCCTGAACAGAGGGCCAATGAGAATCCAAACATGATCCAAAGAGCAGCCAAATTGCAATCTAGCACTAAATGATTTCCTTTTGATAAACAGGAACCTAGTGATCCAAGAAGTTCAACAGCCAAAAATGTGGTTCCTTCTTCACTGAGCTCAGTTTTTAGACGCTGCTTAGATCATCCGTGTTTCTTGGTACAGTGATAAATTTGCAAATGTTAAGTGCAAAGGAGAATCAAAAGTTCAGCCCATCATGTGTAATCTAGAGAAGAAAAATAATGACATGAAAGTAGAGGGGGAACTATTAGAGAGGTAGGAGGGGACGGGGAGGTGAGAGGGGGGAACGTCAGGGAAACCGGGAGGGTGAATACAATCAAAGTACGTTACATACATGTGTGAAATTCTTGCAACAAAACCCACTATTTTGTACAATTAACATGTACTAATAATTATAATTTAAAAAATAAGCTGAAAATTTCTCACCATGTCTAACCCACTCATTTTTAAGAAAGTTCCCTAACCTTTTGGTCATATGCTGGTTACTGATGGCTGAATACAGGCACCTGCACTTAAATGACATTGATGCATAAAGAATAGGAGACAATTATCACTCAAGCATTTTGAGCTTGTTTTGCACACATTTTTTAAAAATATTAAGACAGATCCATGATGACTAAAATATTGGGAACTATAGACATAATCCACCCATCTAACCTTGCATATTAGGAAACGGATCAGAAAGGTCATGTGGCAAGTGGTTTCTCTGAGGCCATGTAGCTAGTTAGGACAGAACTGGGTTTCAAGTCCCAGTTCAGTGTGCTTTTTCCACTAAGCCGCACGGAGCATAAACTTTCAAAATTAATTTAGATATATGTATTGAGCACCTATAGTGTCTAGCACTGTTCTCGGCATTGGGATTGCTGTGGTCAGCCAAAGCAGATATAGTACCTGCCCATTTAATTTATAGTCTGCTAGAAGGCCAAATTTAATGAATATTTCACACAAACCATACTAAAATTATGACTCACAATTGCTCTAAAGAAGTGGTGGACAGTGGCATGGACCAGCCAAGGAATTCAGGGCAGGCTTTCTAGGGGAAGTAACTGGAGCTGAAATGTGGACGAATGGGTGAAAAGGGCAGGAACAGTATTTCAGGCAGAGAAACAGCAGTGGGGGAATAGCAGAGCCAGTGCAGCTGGAACCCAGGGTGGATGAAGGTGAGATGTGGAGGCTGCAGAAGTCAGTTATTCTGGCTGTACAGACCCTGCTGAGGAATGATTCCCCCCTTTGTCCTATAAAACGATGTGAAACCACTCAAGTTTAAGCAGGTTGTGGGCTCGAAGTGGTGATGGGAGGGGGAGAGGACAACTTGATGTTTGAAGAGTGCCTGGAATGTCTTCAGCTGTTTGCCAAAGTTACAAAACATCATTTGGTTTTGCAGAGTCACATGAAGACATGCTCCCAACCTCTGCATGAAGACACATTTGGTGGACACCTCAAAGTTGGCCTGGCTCAGATTGCTGCTATGGAAATCTCCCGGGGCAACCACAGAGATAATAAAGCGGTGATCCGCTATCTGCCTTGGCTATACCACCCTCCTTCTGCAATGCAGCAAGGGTGAGACCCTTGTTATTCTAGGGATAAAGGAAGACAAGGCAGGAGATGCCTCTGAGGCTCCTGGGGCTCATTCAGAGCTTGTGAAGAAGCTCTGGATGAACCCCAGAACTCTTGCACTGAAGAGTTATGAGAATAAAATCTGATTGGTTAGGAACATGGAAATCAGGATTCCACCCCATACTTACTTGCTGACCTTGAGCACTTTGTAAGAAACTTGCCCTTGTACATATAAAAACCTCCATCATCCTTGTGGATGAAAACTTAAAACAGAACTACCACTTTAGCTCAGTTTCAACTAGTGAAATAATTCCATAGATACATTTCCAGCACTCACATGGCCTCTGCTTTCAAGTAGCTTAGCTTACGGCTGGAACCAAGTGACTGAGGGAGGAAACAGTGCAAGGAGGTGCAAGCCCCTGCCCCTGCCTCTTGGGGGCGCTGGAGGAGAGACATATATGGGCTGGTTTCCTTGGGAACTCAGAGCAGACTTGAGCCTGCTGTTTTGCATGGTCTGCCTTCCTGTAGAGGAAAGGATGGGGGTGGTGAGGAGAGCAGGAGGAGAAACCTGCTCCTCTGTTCCCTCCCTCTAGTGAAGATGTCAGAGTAGAATTTTCTGATGAGAAGAAAGAAAAGGGTTCAAAAAGAAGCAGGTCAGAGGCAGCCGGGCCAGAGGAATGATACTTAATCCTGTGCCACCAATGGCTGCTCTTTGCTCAAGAAGCTAAGCTGCAGGATTAGAGTGGAAAACAAGAAAACAGACACATCATTTGATTGACATTCTGTCACCTTGGTGTTTTATTTTATGTAATTGCTGGCAAGACCACATTTTTAATCTCTTCAGTAAACATTCATTGTGCATCCAACAAAACAGAAAACATAAATTCATCTTTAACACATCCTCTTCTCTAACAGACCTAAAGAATTCATAGAGTGTGTCTCCCACATCCGTCTGCTGTCGTGGCTGCTTCTGGGTTCCCTCACTCATAATGCAGTGTGTCCGAACTCGTCCTCTCCCTGCCTTCCCATACCTCTGGATGCAGGTTCCCATATTGCAGACCATCTTATTGTTATCCTGATTGGATTTCCAGAGCAATCAAAGGTAAGTGATTTCTGCAAGATTAGGACCATATGCATCGAAATTGCTAATGGAACCCTTATCAGCCAATTATGTTTCTTCTCAGAAGTAAATGTATCTTGTCACTTGCCCTCCTGTGGATGTTAGAAAAGCAACTTTGTGCTAATGCCTTATTTAAAGTTGTTTAAATTCCCAGACTGTCTTTTTCTCCCCTAAATTGTTTTCTGGCTTGCTTTTATGAAGATAAATTATGGTGGCAGGCAAGAGTTGGCTTCCCAGGCGTTTCTGTCTCAAAATAATGAAGAGAAATAAAAGACTAGAAATATAATAAAAATTTTGTGATCAGGTTTCAGAAGTAAGACTGAAGAGGCAGAAAACTTATACTCTAATTCTTCATGCATCCTTTCTAATTAAAATCCCTAGGGGCACATGAAAATGCGACATAAAAATAAGAAGGCTAGTGGGGAGCTCCCTAAAGCACACCCTGGAATCACCTGCACAGAGGAACTCTGTAAATTGTAGATAGGTGATGTACTTAAGGGAATAAAGTAAGTCCCAGCCAGCACCAATCGTGAGTCTGCTTGTGCAAACCAGATGCTCCTAACAAGCTGTGATGGCTAAGGGCCTTTTCTGGAGCTCTGATGAATCCTTGGAGGTCCCAGTGGGTGTAGGGCAGTTGGGATTTGGGCCAGGGAAGCTGATAAAATGTGATAAAATGGAGCACCCACCCATATTTGCCAAAAGATATTTGGCAATCAGTTCCTACTGTTTCAATCCAGATCTGTGTTTGATTCCTAACAAAGTACTTCTAAATTTTTTTTTTTTTTCAGTGCTGGGGATCAAACCCAGGACCTTGTGCTTGCGAGGCAAGCACTCTACCAACTGAGCTATATCCCCAGCCCACTTATAATTTTGTGAACTTGGAAAAGTTTTTTAACCTTGTTGAGCTCCAGTGTTTCACCTGTAGAGCAGACTGAGAGGATAGTTTGAGAGTGAGAGAGGTGATCTATGAAAAGTCTTTCTCACTGTCCCTGGTATACTGTAGGTACTTACTCAATGCATCTTCACCACTGGTAGGAGAACTCTCACTACTGCTGCTGCTACAAGTGTAATTACTAAGAGCTGGGGAGTGTGTTCTGTATCACCTCGTTTACTCCTAACTCCGCTTCTTGGAACAGGCTGCAATCATCCCCATTTTACAGATCAGGAAACATTCTAAACCAGTAGAATGATTATTCTTCCTGATATGGTTTAGGGGTAGGAATGTTAGTTTCATTAAAGAGCAAGGGGGGTGGGTAGATTTGTTCTGCTAATGAAGGTGCCCTCTCTTGGGAAAGAGGCTTTGTTCTCTGAGCACACTCCCACCTGCAAGGAAGAGCAGACTATTCTAAGGTGATGAGTCATGAGTTGGTAATTGAGATAACTCTGGTGTGCATGGGCTGTGCTCCCTGGGCAAGGCGACCAGGGGCACGCAGCAGCACCCTGTCTTTTCCTCTACAGACCTCCGTGCTCCACATGTGCTCCCTCTTCCACGCGTTCATCTTTGCTCAGCTCTGGACGGTATACTGTGAACAAAGTGCCGTAGCTACGAGCGTCCAAAATCAGAACGAATTCAGCTTCACGGCGATACTGACAGCACTGGAGTTTTGGAGTCGGGTGACACCCAGCATCCTCCAGCTAATGGCCCATAACAAAGTGGTGAGTGCTCAGAGGAGACTCCCCTCTGGGGTGTGGTCTCAAAATGTCTAGACCACACCCAGTCCCTTCTGACACCTGTTCTTTTACATATCTCAGTTGTCAGATTATGTAAATGCATCAGGGATTTATTTTGTTATAAGATGGACATTCAACTTTCATAAGAATTGTGGTTGAAAATCAAACAGTAGTCAAAAGATCTGTAGAATTTCATGGTGACACTTGAAAATTGCTAAGAGGTATATTTTAAGTGTTCTCACAAAAAAAGCATACAAGTAATGCATACGTTAAATATCTTCACTTAGTCATTCCACATTATATATATCTCAAAACATCATGTTATGGACTATAAGTATTTAGAAACCCAACAAGTAAAAAGCAAACTGTTTATCCTTCCTAATGCCAAATGAACTTTATATGAAATTTCTACATTTAAGGTGTTTTGGTGCTATGAAGTCAGACAGTTAGGAGGGAGATTAATACAATTTTTGGATACCAAAACAACTTGGAAAAACCTTAGCCAGTTAGGTCATCTTTTTGTGGTGGTTTAAGAGTAGACTGACCCTAGGAGTTCATTCTCCTCAGCCTAAAAGAGCCTTACCTTTTGTGTTGCCCTATAAGTCATTTTCAGACTGCTTCCCAGTTTTCAAATCCATTTTACTGTTTATGACCCCTCTTGAGAGGGGCTGCTCCAGACTGGAAAATATCCAGGGAATGGTTAGCCTGAGCACACTGCATTGAATGAGGTTGGTCCTCACGGAGTCAGTTGGTGGGCATATGGGAGGAATTTACAAGGAGTCCTTTGGTCCCAGTTGCTCTGCTAGAGGAAGCTGCTCAGCTGGGAAGGCAGCAGCCAGTGTCTTGTTTACAGGAGCAGCACCAGTGGATGGGGGTAAGGAACCGGGAAGCAACCATCCTGGTGATTCCAGTGTGCCAGAAACCAACATTGCCCTGTGCACAAAAGGCATTTGGGACATGATTTTTTTAATTGATTGAATATTAATCTAGGAAATATTTTCCCTTAGTTCTGGTTACAAAGGGGATTATGAATTTTCTTCAGTTAAGTCATTTCTTTTCTTTAGAGAAGCACATATTGCAATTTTACAGAGAGGGAGAGGTTTCAGTTGAATGTAAAGGACATTATGTGAAAATTTTGGGGTTTACAAACAGTTCTTTGAACTCTGAAGATAAAGACATTCACTGGATCACAGATTCTAGGATAAGAGGACACCTGGACACCGAGCATTCTGCTTTGTTATTTTAAAAGCAGTGAAACTGGAACTTCACACTTTAATCTAGATATTGAAACTTTCCTTCTGTTGTCATTAGGTTTTGATAGCAATGTTATAAAAGAATGTGTTGCCAGTGAATTTTTTTACAAATTATGTTTCAAATGAATTTGAATTAATTTTATTCTGATAATCTTGTTGAACAATATAAGCCTATCTGGAGTGTTCAAAATCTACTCTCAGGTGTTTCTGATGAGGGATCTCTTCTCCATTGTGCTTTGGAACTATCATATTTCATGGCTCCCTTGTTCCATGGGGAACAAAGCCTTAGAGGCAGATGTGTAGTTAGTTAGACAGCTATTCCCAGTGGGGAACAGTGAAGGCAGGATCAAGGTGGAGGAGACCACCTAAGCAGAGTTCTCTATTTGAGAGTGAAGAAGGCAAAGCCCTTTGTCCTCTGGTGTGAGCCCTAGACTGCAGATTAGTGAAGTCAGTGCCTGAGTGCCCTCCGCAGCCTTGAGTTAGGTGAGAAAGGAATGACAATTCCAAGACCTCTGGAGGGTTTTAAAATTCCATTTCCCATTTGAATCTAGAGGTGAATGGATACCACTCACAGTGGTCCCCTGTGACCATTATGCAGAAAGCCTTCCTAGGCTCAGGGGCATTAGTCCCTATGGCTGTAGACTGGTTCACCAGGTTTCCATGTCACTGGGAGTGGAATTGACTTTGGTGTTTGTTGTTTCAGATGGTAGAGATGGTGTGTCTCCATGTGATTAGTTTAATGGAGGCATTGCAAGAATGCAATTCAACCATTTTTGTCAAGGTAGGACACTCTTATGATTTTTTTATAGACCATTTCATATTGCTAAAAACAAATGTGGATTTATTTCAAATGTATGTTATGAAGAAGAAAATAAAATGGATTTAGTTTTAACATTTAGAGTTGGGGCTGGAGGATTTAAACTTCTGTAACAACCTTTTACCAAATGGTTCTTTTTTTTTTTTTGCTCTTGTTCTACCACTGTGACCAACTCTACCATGTCAGACTATGACTGTATGTGGCACAGGAATGAAAATATTATTGGGAACATTGATCTGAAAATGATTCTATTGTAGTGTAAATTGGTTGATGGTACTTCACTTTGTGACAGATATCTGGAAAACCAAGGAAAATATTCTGTAATTGTCTGACCTGATATCTGGTGCTTTTCTCTAAGATAAATGAATTTTATTTTAAATATTATTATATTAAGTCAGTATACAACATATAATAATTCAAACACATGTCATCTACCCAGAGACATCAGAAACAGACTAGTGAGGTGCACAATTAAAAGTAAAGTAGAAGTTGGTTCTCCCTCCTTTATCTTTCTTGCTCCTTATCTTATCCTATCCTTTCCATTATTCTGTCTGTCTCACAGGTCATTCTTCTGTCCTCCTCTTATATTCACCTCTCCTCTTCCATATCCTGTTATCTTCTCTACCGCTTGCCAGAGTGCTTCATTTCAGAATCCTATAACTTGTTTTACTTCTTGGTTAATTCCACTCTTGGTTAAAGACACTTTTCATGTTAACTCACACGGTGCTGAAGAAAGCAGCCCGTTTTCAAGGAAAACTTGACTGTTACCAGAACTGTGCAAGGTCATTGGTTCAAGTGGTATAGGGATATGTTTTATCTAGCTCAGCAGAGCAAAAGTCAGTACTGTGGCTGGGGATATAGCTCAGTTGGTAGAGTGCCTGCCGTGCAAGCACAAGGCCCTGGGTTCAATCCCCAGCACCGAAAAAAAAGAAAAAAGTCAATACTGTGAGAGAAACTCTATGACTGACACTGGATGCTTCTACCTGCTGTTATTTTTTACCATTTTATTGAAGTGTAATTTTAATATGGCAAACTGCATGTATTTAAATACTATCTTTTGTTAAGTCAAATCAAGATAATGAACATTTTTTTGCCCCTAAAGTTTTCTTTTACTAATTTACAAGCCCTCTATTTACCACTTCCTGTCCCCAGTGTGCTTTCTGTCATATAGGTTAGTTTATCCTTTTAAAAATATTTTATAAATAGTTCATACCATACTTATATTTTTCTGCTTTTTTCTTCTCATAATAATTACATTGCAATTAATCCATGTTTTTGCATGTAAGAATAGGCCATTACTTTTTAAAAAATATTTTTGAGATGCTGATGTATCCTTATTTTATTCTTTTTTTTTTTTAATGTGATGCTGAGAATTGAACCCAGTGCCTCACACATGCCAGGCAAGTGCTCTATCACTGAACCATAACCCCAACCCAACTTTTCTTATTCTTTTTTTGTTTGTTCATTTTAGTTATACATGACAGTAGAATGTATTTTGAAATATCATACTTACATGGAATATAGCTTCCTATTCTTGTGGTTGTATGTGATGGGGAATTACACTGGTCATGTATTCATATATGAATGTAGGAAACTTATGTCATTCATTCTACTGTCTTTCCCATTCCCATCCCCTTCTGATTAACTTTGGTTTGAAGACCACTCTATCTGATATGAAGATAGAAACCCCTCCTTGTTTACAAGATCAATGTGAATGATGTGTTTTTTCCTATTCTTTTACCTTAAGTCTGTGGATGTCTTTGCCTTTGAGGTGAATCTCTTAGAGACAGTATATTGTTGGGTCTTGTTTTTTTAATCCAATATGCCAGTCTGTGTCTTTTGATTGATGAATTTAGACCATTTCCATTCAGTGTTATTATTGAGAGATGATTTTTTCCCCTGTCATTTTGATTTATTTCTGGTTTTTAATTTGAACTAGTTTCTCCATTGATTCACTGTTCTTTTAGTATAGTTCCTCCCTTTGCTGGTTTTCACTTTTATTTTTCATTTCTTCTTCATGAAATAGCTTATTGAGTATGTTTTATAGTGCAGGCTTTCTAGTTGTGAATTCTTTTAACTTTGGTTATCATGAAAGGTTTCATTTCATCATCATTACTGAAGCTTAATTTTGCTGGGCATAATATATATTATTCTGAGACCTCCTAGCTTTGAGAGTCTGGGTTGAGTGAACAGCTACTATCCATATTGGTTTTATTCTAAATGTTACCTGTCATTTTTTTCTCTGATAGCCTTTAAAATTCTATCCTCATTCTGTATCTTCAGCATTTTCATAATAACGTGCCTTGATGTGGGTCTGTTGTAATTTTGCACATTTGGGGTCCGATAAGCCTCTTATATTTGATTTTCCATTTTGTTCTTTTAGATTTGGGAAATTTTCTCATCTTATTTCATTAAAAAGATTGTTCATTCCTTTAGTTTGTATCTCTAAGCCTTTGTCTCTCCCAATAAATCTTAAATTTGGTCTTTTCATGTTATTCCATATTTCTTGGAAGTTCTGTTCATGGTCTCTTAACATCTTTTCTCCATGGTCAACTTTGTTTTCAAAATTATATGTTTTGTCTTCATTGTCTGAAACCGTGTCTTCAAGTGATCTAGTCTGTTGGTGATGTTCCATTGGATTTTTAAATTTGGTTTATTGATTCCTTCATTTTGAGGATTTCTGCTTGGTATTTTTTTCAGAATCTCTGCCTCTTTATTGAATTGATTTTTCACTTCCTCTATTTTCTCTCTACTCCTTAAACCATCCTTTACTTTGCAGATCAGATCAATGATGTACATTCTAAACTCCTTCTCTGACATTTCTTCCACTGTGGTGTTGATGGATTCTGTTATTGGAGTATCTTGGTTTGTTTGGGGCAGTTTGTTCCCTTGCTTTTCCATGTTGTTTGTGTGTCTACCCATTTAACAGTATGGATCTGAGGCAGTAGAGTTTCTACCCTGTGAACTTATAGTGCCCCTGAAGGTTTCCTGTACCTCGCTTGATGAGAAGCTGCCTGCCTTCTTTCTTGGTTTCACACCACAAAGCAGCCAGGAAAGGCATTCCACCATCTTGAAATCCCTCCTCAGCCATTAGTTTTTATTTCTGAGTATTATCCATTGTATGGATAAAGCTATGTTTTTAATCTGTTCTTCAGTTAACAGACATCTGATGTGTTTCCAATAAAACTTCTATGGATATTTATATATTAAGTCCTTGTGTTCATATATGCTTTCATATATGTTAGGTAAATGCCTTAAGTGAAATTTCTGGCCTGTATGTTGGTATTCGTTCAACTTTTTAAGACATGGTCAACTGTTTTCCAAAGTGTGTCCTGTTATGTTCACACTCCCAGCATTTCAACATTCCATGCCCTCTACATCTTTGTTAATCAGCACTTGGTAGAGTCAGTCTCTAGTATTTGAGCTATGTACTGTTGAAATTCTCCCTGTTGAAATTTTGTTAAGCAGCTTTTCATTTGCTTATTGACTGTCCATATTGCTGCTTGGTGAAGTATCTGTTAATTATTTGCCCAGTTTTTATGAGGTTGAGTTTTTTTCCCTATAATTGAATGTTGTGATACAAATCTTTTGTCAGACATGTGATCTGCAAAGATTTTTTTCCTGTGGTTTGTCTCTAAAGTATCTTGTGAAGAGAAGATCTTGAGTTTGATGAAGTATCATTATTAAAACTCTTTTGTCAATCATGTTTCTGATGTTGTATTTTTAAAAATTTTGCCTAATCCTAGATTATTTTTCAGTTTTTAGTTTTTGTGTGTGATGTCTCTGTTTTCTCCTGTTTATTATCTGTGATCCATTTTGAATTAACTTTTATGTATGGTGTGAGATAAGATTGAGGTACTTTTTAATGCATATAGTATGCAGTTATTCCAACATCATTGTTAAAAATACTGTTTTTTTCTCCTTTGATTTGTCTTTGCACTTTTGTCAGAAAGCAGTTGACCATATTTGTATGGTTATATTTCTGAATTTCCAATATTGATCCATTGATTTCTTTATCTTTCCGCCACACAGTCTAGATCGCTATAGCATTATAATATGTTGAAATGAAGTAATGTTAGTCTTCTGAATTCATTTTCAAAGTTGTTTTGGCTTTTGTAGGTTCTTTCCATTTCTAGATAAATTTAAAAATCAGTTTGTTAATTTTTACAAAAAGACTGCTGAGAATTTCATTGGAATGACATGGGTCTTTAGATCAGAATGAGGAAAATTGAGATCTTAACAACATTGAGTCTTTTGATCCATGAATGCACTATATATTTCCAGTCATCTTCTTCTTCTTCTTCTTTTTTTTTTTTTTTTTGATACTGAGGTTTTTTTTTTTTTTTTTTACTCCACCACCAAGCCACATCCCCAGCCCTATTTTGTATTTTATTTAGAGACAGGGTCTCACTGAGTTGCTTAGGGCCTCACTAAGTTGCTGAGGCTGATTTTGAACTCGCGATTCTCCTGCCTCAGCCTCCTGAGCCACTGGGATTACAGGCGTGCGCCACTGCACCCAGCTATATGTGTCTTCTTTTATCTCAGAAATATTTTGTTGTTTTTCATATATAGTTCTGGGGACTAGGGATATAGCTCAGTTGGTAGAGTGCTTGCCTTGTATGCACAGGGTCCTGGAAACCGAAAAAAAGCAAAACAAAACATATATAGGCCTAGCATACTTCTGTGAAATTTATCCACAAGTATGTCATATTTTTATGCTATTGTAAATGAGTTTTTACACTTAAATTTCTTTCTTTCCTTCTTTCTTTCCTTCCTTCCTTCCTTCCTTCCTTCCTTCTTTCTTTTCTTTTCTTTTCTTTTTTTTTGGTACTGGGGCTTGAACCCAGGGGCGCTTAACCACTGAACCATATCACCAGACCTTTTTATTCTGTATTTTGAGACAAGATCTCACTAAGTTGCTGAGGCTGGCCTTGAACTTGCAATCCTTCTGCCTCAGTCTCCCAAACCACTGGGTTCCCTTAAATTTCTAATTTTCAATTGCTAGTATTTAGGAATACAGCTGGCTGTTTTTATTGATCCTCTACCCTGAAACTTGTTAAACTCATTTATTAGTTCTCATTGCTTTTATGTAGACTTCATGAAATTTTCTATGTAGATAATCATGTCATGTACAGAAAGGGTCATTTTCTTTCTCTTCTTTTTCAGTATTTGTACCTTTCATTTCTTTTTCTCATTTGATTACTCTGGCTAGATCCCCCAGTACAAGTTGAACAGAAGTAGTGACAGCAGTAAAACTTGCCTTGTTTCTGATCCTATGAAGAGAGCATCTGGTTTTTAATTATTAAATATAATGTTTGCTTATAGTTTTTTATAGATAACCTTTATCAGATTGAGTAGGGTTGTTTTCTATTCCTACTTTGCTAGGAATTTTTCTAGGAATGGATGTTGGATTTGTCAAATGCTTTTCCTACATCCAAGTGAAATTATCATAGGAATGTTATCTATTGACTGTTAAAAATGATGAATTTCATTGATTGACTTAAAATATTAAAGCAACCTGTATTCATAAGACAAACCATACTTGGCCATGATATATTATCCTTTTTATATCTTGCTGGATTCAAAATTTGCTAGTTTTTTTAAACATTTTTTTTATTCATTCTAATTAGTCATACATGATAGTAGAACACATTTTGACACATCATACATAAATGAAGTATAACTTCTCATTCGTCTGGTTGTACATCATATAGAGTGACACAGGTCATGTAATCATATATGCACATAGGGTAATAATGTACAGTTCATTCTATTATCATTCCTACTCTCATATCCCCTCTCCTCCCTTCACTCACCTCTATCTAGTCCATATTCCCTCTATTATTCCCCCACCTTGTGAGTTGAAGTGCTATAAACATTGATGTGGCTGCATCACTGTAATATGCTAATTTTAAGTTCTTTGGGTATAAACCAAGAAGTGGGATAGCTGGGTCAAATGGTGATTCCATTCCAAGTTTTCTGGGGAATCTCTATCCTGCTTTCCCTAATGGTTGCACCTATTTGGATTCCCACCAACAATGTATGAATGGACCTTTTCCCCACATCCTCACCAACATTTATTGTTGCTTGTATTCTTGATAATTGGCATTGTGATGTAGTCTTGATTTGCATTTCTGTAATTGCTAGAGATGTCAAACATTTTTCTATATATTTGTTGACATGAAGTGCCTACTCAGTTCCTTTGCCCATTTTTTGATTGGGTTATTTGTGTTTTGGGTGTTAAATCTTTTGAGTTCCTTATATATCCTGGAGATTAATGCTCTATCTGAGGTACAAGCAGCAAAGATTTTCTCCCATTCTGTGGGGTCCTTCTTCATGTTCTTGATTGTTTCCTTTGCTGTGAAGAAGCTTTTTAATTTGATTCCATTCCACTTATTCATTCTTGATTTTGCTTCTTGTGCTTTAGAAGTCTTGTTAGGGAAGTAAATTCCTCAGTCGCTGTGGTAGAGAATTGGACCTACTTTTTCTTCTAGTAGGTGCAGGGTCTCAGTTCTAGTGCCTATGTCTTTGATCTACTTTGAGTTGATTTTTGTGCAGGGTGAGAAATAGGGGTTTAATTTCATTTTGCTCTATATGTATTTCCAGTTTTCCCAGCACCATTTGTTGAAGGGACTATCTTTTCTCCAGTGTATGTTTTTGGCACCTTGGTCCAGTACAAGACAACTGTATTTATGTGTCTTTTCTTCTGTACCATTGGTCTCTGTGTCTGTTTGGTGCCAATGCCATGCTGTTCTTGTTACTGTGGCTCTGTGGTATAATTTAGGGTCTGGTATTGTGATGCCTCCTGCTTCATTTTCCTTGCTGAGAATTACTTTGGCTATTCTGGGTCCTTATTTTTCTGAATGAATTCATGATTGCCTTTTCTATTTCTATGAAGAATGTCATTGGAATTTTAATAGGAATTACATTAAATCTGTATAATACTTTTGAAAGTGTGGTCATTTTGACAATATTAATTCTGCCTACCCAAGAGCATGGGAGATCTTTCCATTTCCTAAGGTCTTCTTCAATTTCTTTCTTTTGTGTTCTGTAATTTTCATTGTAGAGATCTTTCACTGCTTTTGTTAGATTGGTTCCCAAATATTTTTTGAGGCTATTTGTGCTAGTTTTTTTTTTTTAATGAATTTTTACGTGGATATTCATGAGGAATATTGGACTATAATTTTCTTTTCTTATAAAGCCTATATTTTGTTTTTGTATTAAGATAATGATGGTCTCATAGAATTAATTGGAAAATATTCCTCTTTTGTTTTCAGAAAACATTTGTATAGAATTGGTAGTATTTCCCCCATATATTTGGTAGAATTTACCCATGGAGCCACTTGGACTTAGAATTTTCTTTGCAGAGGATTTTTGAATTACAGATTAAATTTTTAAAATCGATAGAGGTCTATACACGTATCTGTTCTTGAGTGAGCTTTGATAGTGTGGGTCTTTCAGGGAATTTGTTCATTTCATCAAAGTAGACAATTGGAATGAAGTTGTTCATAATATGTTTATTATAATTTTAGTATTTGTAGAGTCAATAGTTGTGTCACTTCTTTAATTCTAGGTATTGGAAGTATATGCTATGTTTTTCCCTCATCTATATGATTAGAGATTATCAATTTGAGTGATGTAAAAAAAAAAAATTAAAAGCCCAACTAGGGTGAGAGTGTGACTTAGTGCTAGAGTACCTTCTTAGCATGTGCAAGTCCCTAGGTTCCATTCCCAGCACCACAAAAACCAGACAAATAGATAAACAAATAAAATTTGAAAATAAAGAGGTATATGATAGTTTGTTTTAAAAATATTTTTTAGTTGTAGGTGAACACAATGCCTTTATTTTATTTTTTATGTGCTGCTGAGGATTGAACCCAGGGCCTCATGCATGCTAGGTGAGTGCTCTACCATTGAGCCACATCTCCAGGCCTGGTATCTGATAGTTTAAAACCACTTTTCTGGTTGGTTCTCTGTTCTCTGTTGTTTTCTGTTTAATTGATTTCTCTCCTTTACTATTTTCTTCTTTCTGATAAATTTGTATTTGCTCTTATTTTTCTGGCTTCTTAAGAGGAAATCAACTAATTTGTTTCAAACTTCTTTCTTTTCTAACATAAATTATTAGTGCTATAAATCTCCCTCAAAGCCCTTGCTTAGCAGCAACCACAATTTGGTATGTTTATTCTCATTTTCATTCAGTTCAGAATTCAGTTTCTAACTTCTAATGCTTGCTTTCATTTGGGGACTATTGATTATTTAGACATACTATTTAGTTTCCAAATGTTTGGGTATTTCCAGAGACTTTTCTGTTATGAAGTTCTAATTGTATACAGTAGTCTGAGAATATACTTTATATAGTTTGGATCATTTTAAATCCTTGAAAATTGTTTTATATCCCAGAATCTTATCTATATTAGTAAATGTTCTGCATGTACAAGAAAAGGATATGTCTTCTGCTGTTATTGGTTAGAATTTCCTATGAATTAGCTCAAACTTTTAGATAGTGCTAGTCAAGTCTTCTATGTCCTTCTATATCTGTTTATCTGTTATATCAATTATTGAGAAGGGAGCATTGAAATATCCCTATAATTGTGAATGTGTTTATTTCTCTTTTCAGGTCTACCAGTTTTTGCTTCATGTAATTTGAAACTCCATTACTAGGTGCATAAATGTTTGGGACTGTTATATTTTTTTAATGAATTGAAATTATGAAATATCCCTCTTTAGCCTTGGTAATCTTTTTTCACTTTAAACATTACTTTATGAGATATTAATACAACAGTTCAGCTTTCTTTTATTTAGTGTTAAAAGTTTGGTAGAATTCAGTCCCAGGCTTTTCTTTGTTGGAAAGTTTTGTTGTTACTGTTCCAATCTCATTACTTGTTATTGGTCTGTTTAGGATTTCTATATCCTATTAATAGAATTTTGGTAGATCATATGTGTATAAAAACATACTGTATTGGTTTCTTTCAGATTTTCAAACATAATTTTCCATATTAGCCATAATGATCTGGATTTCTGTGATGTCTATAGTAATATCTCCTTTTTCACCTCTAACTTTATTATTTTTGGTCTTCTCTTGCTTCACTGATTCTTTGTATTTTTTAAAGAATTCTGTATCAGCTTTGTTCTTAATTATTTCCTTCCTTCTGTTGGCTTTTGGAATTGGTTTGTTCTTGTTTTTCTAGGATCTTTAGAAGATGCAGCATTAGGTTATTTGGGATCTTTCTGATTTTCTTATGCATGCATTCCTAGCCATAAATTTTCTGCTTAGAACTGCTTTCATAATGTCCCAAAGTTCTGGTTATATTGTGTTGTATTCAAGTCTGGTTCTAAGAATTTTTAAATTTCTTCCCTAATTTTTTCTATTACCCATTCATTGTTCAAAAGTATATTGTTCAATTTCCATGTGTTAATATAGTTTTTACAGTTGTAGAGTTTGTCTTGGTGTTGATTTCTAATTTTATCCCATTATGATCTGATAAAATGCAAGGGATTACATCAATTTTGTTTCATATTTGCTAAGAGCTGCTTTCTATGCCTGGCAATTTTTTATTGGATTCTTGATGCTGTGAATTTGACTTTATTGGGTGCTGGATATTTTTAAAAATTCATATAAATAAATAAAATACTCATGAGCCATATTTTGTGGCATAGTTAAATTACTAATATTTTTTATCTTTTTTGGCTTACCCCGAAGTCTCATTAGATATTTATTTACTACTACTATTGCCCCACCACCGTCCTTCACAGTGCTCTATGATTACAAGATTTTTCCACCGTGACTAGTAGAAACAGAAACTATTCTTGGCCCAATATGACCACCAGGGATTTTTCTTTCTAATCATTTTGGATTGTTTTGTCATCGGTATTGGGTAGTTTTCTTACCTGTATACATTGGTTAATATTCATCTGAAGACTAAAAGGGAGCCTTTTGCATATCTGTGGTTGGTGGTCTATCCCTCCCTCCCTCCCCCCCACCGCCCCTCCACCCCACCCCTCTCTCTCTGCAAATCTCTCCTTTCCAGTCTTGTACCCTGCAAATCTTACCTTGGCCTCCCTGAACCTCAGCTGCATCTTAACCCAGGAAGACCACTGGGTTTCACCTGGGTTCCTCCTGATGTGTCACTGCCTGGAAACTCTCTTCAGGCAGTGAGCTAGAATAATTATAGGGCTCATCTTGTTTGTTTCTCTGTCCTGCATTGCCTGATGCTCAATATCTGAAAAATCATTGTTTCATATAGTTTGTCTGGATTTTTTAGTTCTCCAGATAAGTCTGGTCTTTTTTACTCCATCTTGGTTGATAGAGATGTTTTGACCACCATCTTTAATTTTGAGGGCCAGAACAGGCACTGGTGAAATGAATACAGCCCAAGAAAACAGGATGTTTTAAATTTATTCTGTAGCATAAATCAATTTAGGAGAAAAGGTATCACTTTTATTTTGGTGAGAAATAGCATATTTTTTAAAATGTCCTTCAGTTTTCTGGATATTGTTTTTAGAGAAGAAAAAAACTCAACCAGTTTTATTATAACATTACAGAGCCCAAAATAAGTTACATCTAATTCTTACTGACAGCTTTGTATAAACCACCAGCAAAAAGGGAACTAAAATGAGCATTACTCAGTAGGTCAAATTAATATTCCTGAAGTATGGGGTTATATAATGCTCTCAGTAGTGATGAGCTTTGATGGATGCCTTCAGTCATGTGATTTCTAAGTCACAAACCTGAGGGTTCCTTGCAGGCATATTTTAGAATTATATGGTCACATGTTACTTCACTAGGAAGAGAACAAAAACCCTTTTAGAACCAACAGCACTGTTCTCCTTGCTTGCATTATCTGTACCCTTAGTGCCAGTGACAGCACTGGAAACAATGTCCACCCAGGACCAGCCCCGCCTTCCCCAGTCCCTCAGGATTTTTAGTAGGAGGTTATTTCAAGTATCCCCCAAATATTGAGTCATATGGGCCCACTTCCAGAAGAAACAGTCAGGTCAGCTGCAGTCTGTAGACTTCTTTGGATGCCTAGGGCTTGCTTTCTGCCATGCAGACATCGTGTGGGAAGATGGTTTGATGAGTTACTTTTTGCCATTCAGAATGTTTAGCAGAGCAGTCCTGTGAAGGGCCAGAGAGAGCATAGCCTTATCTGGCACCAACCTTTATAATCCATAGATTTGTTTGTTTGTTATTTTTAAATCAGAGTTCCAGGCTAAATGAAGCATGGAGAGGGTATGATTTCCTGATATTTTGTTTTAGTTCAGACACATCTTTTGGTGCACACCCTGCTCCATAGCTAAACACAGTATTCATGTTACAGATAGAACTAGTAGCTGACTACAGCATAAACACTGTTTAGGAATGCTGGGGACTAAATGTCAATGGAAGTCAAATTAGCAAACTGTATATTAGCAGAAAGTTAAAAGTGGAATAACAGCCAGATTTGGCCTTGGAAACAAAAACAGGGAGAGATACGATTTATCACTTCAAACAAAGTTTGTTTTTAAGGGAGTATTTTGATGCATCCAGTGAGTCCAGTGGCCTTGGCCTGTGACCATGACAATGACATGACAATGAACTCTGAGCCCATTCAATCTTTCCTCCTATCCCAGCAGGCTCTCCTCCTGATTCTTTGGTTTGGTTCCTCCAGTTTTCCCATCTAGAAACCTCAGTTTCTTTGATTTTTTTTCTTCCTCAGAATAGTGCATTCATCCTCTGACCATCACAGGTGCCTCTGCAAGCAGAATCTCACTCCTTGCCCAGAAGCTGTCCCTGCTGGTGATGAAGGTGGTGCTCCTCTTCAGAAGTTGTATGGATCTGGATTAAACTCCAGGCCCCCTCACAGGGCATCCAGGGTCATCTGAGGGCTGATGACCAGTGGCCTCGCCTCGACTTCTCTAAGCTTCTTTGTCACAACAGGCTTCTGTGAACCCCACCTTCCTGCATCCCGTCGGTCTGTCCTGCTCCTCATTGCCCTATGTACTCCCACCTCAGAGCTGTGCTCAGCCTTTCTCTTTGCTTCCTGGAGTGCCTTGAATCGGCCTCTGTCATACTGTCTCAGTCTGGGTGACTTAAAACAGCAAAAGCCTGTCCCCTGACAGTGCTGGAGGCCAGATGGCTGAGAGCAAGGTTGGGAAGGTCTGGCTCCTCCTGAGCTCCCACCCTCCCTTCTAGCTCTGGAGGATCTTTGACGTTCCTTGGCTTCTGGCTCTCTGCCTTCATCTCTCCCTTCTTGATAAGGATGCCAGCCATACTGGATCAGGGGTCCACCCTGCTTCAGTATGACCCCATCTCAAGTAACTACATCGTCAACCTATTTCCAAATAAGGTCCAATTCAAGGCACAATGTGAATTTTGTGGACATGATTCAATCCAAAGCAACCCTACTCTGAGTGGAGGGTTGGAAGGAACATGGAGTGGAGTGATATGATGTGTGTCTTGTTAAAGGTCTGAGGAGCTCTGAAATGAACTAGCACTGCCACACCTGTTGGCTCACAGTCCCCATATCATTGAAATCTTACCCAAGTAGGTTTCTGTGGAACCTACTTTGGGAAATGTTGCATTCTATCCTAGACTTCTTATTTTACAAGGCCATGAATATTTACTTATAGTTTAAAGACTGAAATGTGACCAGGAAACCAGAGCAGAGAGGGGAAAGCTGCTCCTGGAGGTAGTGGGGCCGAGGCTCCCTGTTACTTCAAGGAAGGGCCCCTTCAGAGCCTGCTCACCCCAGCAGGGACTTGCTGCTTGCAGTGTGCACTCCTACATATTATAGCTCCATCTTGCTGTATTGTCCCTTCCAAACACAGCCACCAACTCCAGGGGTGTCCTTCTCTATCACTGGAATATTCTGTCTGCTGCCCAGTGACATCTCCTAATGATTAGAGCTAGTAGAGTCCCCTTTCCTCTCCGACTCGGTTTGAAGATCCCATGGAGGAAATTCTATTTCATGAAAGTGAGGGCTTAATTAAGTAAACACACATTTAATTTCCTGTGCTGGGTAGCTTTCAAGAGACAATCAGTCATTTCCTCTAAAGTGTGTGTTCCAGGCGCTCGCAGGGTGCTTATTAACCTCCAAATGCCGCCGTCTCAGTGGGGTTTGGCCTGAGAAAGACGTTTTCCTGGTAACAGAGGCTGCGCAGCAGGGGCCACTTCTGCGCAGGATACCAAGAGGCTCCAGCATGGACTGTGCTCCCTTGATCGCGGAAGCTTGTGTGGGAAGATGGAGAGCAATAATAATGAGTCTCTGTCTCTCTCTGTGCAGCTGATACCTATGTGGTTGCCAATGATTCAGTCGAACATCAAGGTAAGTTACCTTTGGGCTCATTGGAAGCCGTTCTCTCCAGAGAACATCAGAACATTCATAGCGATTGCTGATGCTCCACTACTGTCAGGAAGGAGAAGTTCACCCTGCTTCTGGTCTTAGAGGGCTGATGATGCAGGAAACCCCGTGGGCCAGGTAAGGGGCCCACAGGCAGAGGGCAGTAGCAAGAGCCTCTGTCCCTCTGCTCATTGTTGATGAGGATGCAGGTGGAGGGTGCATCCCTGGGTCTGAGCAAGGCTCAGTTCACTGATTAGAATGCTGGCCCCAAAGCTATCCTGTCCTTGGAGGATATCCATGGGATCTGGTCCCAGGCACATCCAGTGATGTTTCCTGGATTGATTTTCTGTGATGGGCAAAATTCTATTAATAACATTGAATGAAGGACAGAATTGAGCTAGAAGGAACCTCTCCCCTTGTTTTACATACAAGAACATTTAAGACCAAAAGCAAGAGGGACTTAGATAGGGCCCCACAGCCTGGAGGGGAAAGACCCCGATCAAATCTCTGTCTCAATCCCAGACCTCACCTGGAGTGATGTTCTGTCATTGTAAGGGCAAACATACTTCCTGACTAGCAAAAGTAGTCATGTGGGCTTTGACGTCAAGCTGGAAAGCCAGCTACCCCTTCCATCCAAGGCCAGGCCCCATCCACGGTACTAGGAGAATGGAGGACAGGGGAGAGGACAGCAGCTCTCCTCATGGATTTCTCCTCCCAGTTGGGGAAGGTAGAGGGTCACAGGGAGCCCTCACCCAATTGCCAGGCACAGAAAGAGGGTAGGCAGCGGTCAACAGTGCTGGCAGCCTTTGTGTGCTGATTGTAGCCACTGGCAGCGCAGGGGCGTCTGCCCTGCTGACCTCATCTCATACTTGGCACTCGTTTTCAGTGTGCAAAGTTGGGCAGCCTCTGCTCCCCTGGAAGCATTCTGAGCCGCCCTTCCTCTGCCTCACGGCACTCTGGGGCAACTTCATATCCCAGAAAGTGCTGGAAGAGGCCTGCAGAACGTGCTGAGAAGTGAGGAGAAGGAAGAAAAACTTTCTGCGTAGCTTTTTCATGTCCCCAGACGTGAGGACAGAGATTATAATAATATTAAAATGTGATGGGCACCCACCGTGGCAAGTCCTCTAGGCGCTCTATTAACTCACCTGAGCATTACAGAAGCCCCACCACCCCTGCCCTGGAGGAGCAGACTGATGAGCCTTGCTCCAGAGTTGCCCCTGGAGGGGCCAGGATGTGACCCTGGGGAGTCTGGCAGCAGTCAGGCACTAACCATGGTGCCAGCCTGTGTGGTGAATAGCTGTTGGGGTGCAAGGATATGTCAGACCAGTTGCTGGTTTGTCAGTTTTGTGCTCCTGTTACAGTGAGTCAGTCAAGATGGGCATATCGTTATTTGGATGGAGTTGGGCCCCAATGACTCTAGAAGAGGGCCTGTCCCATGTCCCCCAGCCTGAGTATTGCCAGGTTTGAGAGCTTCTCTTTTTCAAGTCAGAAAACCCATGAGCCAAGCTAAGCCCTGACTGTAGAGCAGCCCCTGTGATCCTCCCTGGCTGCCCCGAGCCCTAGCAGGAAGGAGCTAACCTTGTACCCTTTCTTAACAGCATTTGTCCGCAGGCCTCCAGCTTCGCCTCCAGGCCATTCAGAACAACGTGAACCACCACAGCCTAAGGACGCTGCCGGGCTCAGGCCAGAGCAGTGCTGGCCTGGTGGCCCTCCGCAAGTGGCTGCAGTGCACCCAGTTCAAAATGGCCCAGGTGGAAATCCAGTCCTCGGAAGCAGCCTCTCAATTTTATCCTCTATGAGTGGACTCCTCGGCTCTCAGTGTCAACACTCTGGTTTAGCAATAATGGGTTTCAAAACAAAATGATTCGATCCAAGCAGGTTGGGGACATATTGGTACTGTACATCCTCTTCCTAGTTTAGTAAAAGACGTGCAAAGGCCGGAGAGGGCCACAAATGACGCTTTCTTGCTACACATATTTCTGATGACTCCTTGGGCTATCTGATTAAGTGTTTCCTTACATTATTTTTTAAAAACCAAATCATTTTTCTTTAACTAACTTCTATTTTTTTTAAGAAAAAAAAAAATAGACTGGTGGGTACTCACAGAAAAGTTGTATAAGTCCCCCTGTTGCTATTTTTGATGATAGAGAATAAATAGGGTTTTTGAAACCTTTGTAGTGTTTTTTCTTAAAATTCACTCTTGGCAATGCAATAAAAAACAAAAAAACAACAACAAAAAACCTGTCACCATAAGCCAGTGACACCTGACTGAAGCTTTTTTGTCATTATCCTGGGAAAAGTGGCAGCTTGCAAGGAACATTACAAAGTGCACTTAGAAATTAGGTGGTTAAACTGTGCCAATTGTTTTCTTTGTTTTATAATATCATTTTCCAAACTGTCCAGTAAGTTTTATTATTTTTAAAACTAGTTTTTCAACTCATTAGTTCTAGGCTGTACTTTCTTGTAAGCTTTATGGATAACCACTTTAGTTTTGTGAATAATAAATTTTACTCTTTGGTTAATACTGGGATACGATTCAACTTAAAACCGTAGGTGGCATCCTGGACAGATGCGTCGTGCCTTGGCACAGGGCACAGCACCCGGAGCGATGCCTCAGTACGGAGTTTAGTGGTGTGAGAGCACCAAGAGTCACCACCACCATCCCTAGCGTCTGACTGTGCATTCCAAATGAAATTTCTCTTCTTTATCCTTGTAATGCACTGACTCAAAGAAGACTTATGACACATTTAAGCTATATGTTGACATGCTATTAAATGCATTTTTTATTATCTTTGTGAGCCTGGGGTTTTTTAAAATCAGTTTATAGGGATAGAGTTTAGTTCCTGACAGCTATTTCTTCTGAACTTTTACACCTTCTAACTCCCCTTAAAACTGCAGCTAGTAAGAGGAGGAGGCTTGCTTTCAGGTCATTTGTGAGATAAATAGAAAATTGACTTGAAGTCTCTTCTCCCAGAGGACTTGAAGGGCATGAGACCATCCCCCATCCCTTGGTTAGGGAGAGCTTCTCTTTTCTTCTGGGAGGTCTGTTGCATTCATGCTTCTCTGAGGAAAAGGAGGCTTTAGCTGTGCAAGTGTTTCACATGAGTTCTAGAAAGACAGGATGGCAAATCTTCATTCTATGAAAATTTGCAGGGAACTTTTAGGCCCTGTATTAGAAGTACAGATAGAAGTGACCTTCCTTAGTATTTTACTAGCATGTTCTACTGAAAGGCCCCCCTCCAAGGAGGACCCCCAACGTAGGCCCAGTCGAGCCTGGCTGTGCTTCTGTGAATGTTGTGTCTTGTGTCACAATAAGTTTTGTGTGTCTGTTTATCTCACTTGTAAAACGACAGCTTTGAGAGTGTGTGCAGTCTCTGTGTAGCCAGGGTCTGGCTTCTATTTAATTATAATCAATGTCTGTTGTATTGAAAGGATTCAGTGAAGCACCAGGTCTTTTTAGACACTCCCAGTGGGCTGGCAAAGGCCGACTTGTGACATTCTCTTTTTGTACAAGGATTTCTGGAGAGAGTTCCAGAAGCAGACTACAGGTTGAAGCCCTGTCTGCTTTCCCTGGTAGGGAGAGGTTTTGCTGACCCCCTCATCTAGGCTCAGCCACAGGCCTGGCTCTTGGCTAGCCCTGTGCCTGGCCCCCCCAGGCAGCCTGGGTTTTGGTGACCCTATTCTACCATTAGACATGAACCAAGGTTATCTCCAGCTTCTTCTCCAGCCCTGACCCCTTTGCCCAGTTCTCTGAACAGCTTTCTGCCTCCGCTTTCCTTTGTATTTGCATTCCTCTCGAGGGTGGAGATGAGCCCTCAACACAGGGCTTCTCCTGGTCCCCAGTTAATGCTTTTTGCTGTCTGGATCTATTTTCTTTACCACAATCACCACCTGAGGGCTTGGTCCCACCTAGGCAAATCTCTCTCCTTGTGACTTCTCTGCCAATCAGACCCCGATACTGTCCCTTTCTTGCACATTGTCACTTCACTGGTTGATAGGTACCAGTGAGCTTTCCCAGTCTATGCTATATCCATGAATTCCCTGTGTTCTCATCTTCCATTGTTCCCTTAGGTCAGCCCTCCTACAAGTTGGGCTCAAGCACTTAAAAGACAGAAGACAGGAAGAGAGGGGATGTAAGGCAGTTTAACAGGATTGGCCCTAATAGGTAGGAGAAGCCATTCACCTAGGTCAAGGACCAGCAAACTACAGACCACAGGCAAATGCAGGACACTGTCTGTTTTTATAAAGCTTTATTAGAAGCAAGCACAGCTGCCATTTGCATATTGTCTACGGCTGCTGTCGTGCTGCAAAGGCAGAGTTGGTGATTTGCAGCAGAGACCGTGGCCAGAAAGCCTAAAATATTTCCATTTCACCCTTCACAGAAAGTGTGCTGGCCCCGACCCAGGTGAGGGCCTCCGAGGAGCACTGAGCTGGATCTCTGCATAGATATATTTTCCCCACCAGCTCAGGGGTTTTAGAATTTCATTATTAGTGTTTCCTCATCTGAAAATAGGAACAGTGACACATTCTACCTCATAGGGTTGTTGAAAGAATGTAAAGGAAAGATGAAAGAATGAAAAAAAAAAAAGCCTAAGGTAACACCTAGCATGTGGTAAGCACTGAATAAAAGCTATTGATTATTATTATTTTGATTCTTGTGTTAAAGCCTAGAAAAGGAGAGCTACTTGTCCAAGGTCACATAGCTTGTAAGGGGCAGAACCCAGACTAGACCCCAAATTGTCTGACCCCTAAAGACTGTTCCCAGCTGCCTCCCACACCAACTCCCACTACACCACAGAGGACCCCAGTGACAGGCGTGAGGGCAAGATAGAGGGCAAAGAGATCCCAACAAAATTTTATCTGATCAAGTTTGGCCAGCACTAATAATTGGCTTGGAGAATGGCTGTGGAATAGACCCAGTTTTCCTTCCTTCATGGAATCCTCCTGTTTTCAGAGTGAACAGGACATTCTGAGGTTCCTAAAAGTGGAATGAGCCAAGATCTCCAAATACTTAAATTCCATTCTTCATGATTATTCACAGTGGGCATGCTTCTTAGTAGTTGAGTGACCTTGGACAAATTATTAAAACTCTCTGGACCTTTGTTTTTCTTTATCTGTAAAATGGAGCCATTTACCCATTGCCTTGGGGTGATGAAAAGCTCAAATGGGCAGAGGACTATGACAGTACTTGGGAGACTGTGCCGGAATCCAAGGACCGCTGGGAAGACTGGTGCTACCTTATGAAGACCCCAACAGGGGACTGCTCACAACTGCAGGCTCGTTTGATTTTTCTTTCAGCCAATGCCTCAGAATCAATACCTACAAGACTCATGCGAGACAAAACTTGGTCATCAGTCAAGAGTGTCCAGCCTCCATTTTAAGTCAACTCTTTGCAAAGATGTCTTTTTACCACACATTGGAAAGTTTCCAGCAAATCTCTTCCCTAAGAGTCATCTGAAGCCAAGTGGTTGCTGCAACTTTATCGCCATTTCCAAGCTACAACATGCCAAATAAGATTGGATTGGATCAGAGAAGATAGGTCGTCCACCATGACTCTTCCATGAGCTGGGATTGAAGGGTCTCTTTCATTAATCAGACAATGTAGACAATTTATTATACTTCTTTAACAATTTGCAAATGTGTTTATTGGGCAAATTGGATGTTTTGATGGTAATGGTAGGTTCTTAAGAAGGATGAAGTGGTTGGAATTCAGTGGAATCATACCAAACCATGGTTTTATGAAAGTTGAACCCTTTGGGAGATGCTGAGGTATTATGAGTAAGAGGCTGGGCAGTTCCTTCTGCTGCTAGGAGCAAATGTGAGCCTCTTATGAAAGGAAGTCAAGAGAAACCACAACAGCCACCATTTGTTGAGCAGCTCAGTGGTACCAAACCCTTTACATACATGTCCATTTCTCAGCCCCTTACCTGTGTGAGATAGGTGTTATTACTTTTCCTTTGCAGGTGGGACAACAGAGGCCCGAAGTCAAGTGCCTTATCCAAGGTCATGCGGCCAGCAATAGTAACACTAGGGCCAGACTGCCCTCAGGCTCCAAGTCAGCACTTCATCAGATAAACATGCATTTCTCCTTCATTTTTCAGTTCTAGGGTCTTTTGGCTACCGTGTGCCAGGGGCATGGGGTAGAGAAATCTGAGGGCTTTTTGAGGCAGGTCAATTGTATTGGAATCACTATTTATTGATCATCATACATTTTGATCAAGCCACAGTCACTTCATCTGACAAAGGCATTTTTCTCCTTGCATTAAGAATTCATTTATATGAAAAAGATTATGGATCCCAACTTAAATCAAATTTAGTCTACAAAATAATAGTTTTATGCAAAAGAATAAGCATATGAATTGAAGATTCTGATGGTGAACTCTATTTGATTTGCGACCTATTGAGAGTTCACTCTGCCCTAAAGAATTTGCCCTTAATTAGCTATAATCATAGCTACCATTTATGAGGCCTTACTACATATCACACACTTCCAACATAGTCGGGCAGCTTAATCTTCCCAAGGAAGGTGTGAGTAAACATTCCTATTATCAGTTCCATGTTAAAGATGAGGAAACCGAGGCACAGAGAAAGAATATTTATAGGAATCATTCCATAACAGAGCAACATTTGAATCTGGTGTGTGTACCTCTGAAGCTACCCATAAGTTAAGTACTGGGTAAAGTCCTTCACTACTCATGTGACCAAAAGAGTGACTTAGGACCTCTTATCCCAGAAGTCACCACTGGCAGCCTGCTGGTTGAGCCTAACCCACAGCACACTTTGTTTGATAGGCTTAAATTTGTAATATCTCTTTTAGATTTGAAAGGCAGAGCTTTCAGGCTCCCACATGGCTCAGTTCCCCACTGACCTGGCCTCCGAAGAAGGAAGAACCAACCCCACAGTCTTTAAGCAGACTGTGACCTTTGGGCGGGTTCACAAGCCTGGGAACCTCCCTCATTCATCCTCAGGCTGTGAGAGTTTGCTACCCTGGGTTAAACATCTCTCTTTACCAGCACCAGAGCGGGAGGGATCTATCCAGAGTCACTCAGCCAGCAGCCCAGGGGCAAAGTCGGGTGTGGAGCAGTGATTTCAGCCACACTGTCCCTGAATCAGTCCTCTGGCCCACCCCTGTTCTGTTGTCCTGGTAGGGAAGGTCAGGTGGGTGGGTCCAGGTGAGTCCTGCCCTGCTGTGCCCTACAGGGTGCACAGGGCATTTGTGGAAGCCAAGGATTGGGTAATTTTGGAAGAGCTGGCTTTTTAATTATGCAGTGCCGACTGGCCCCCTGCAGGCCAGTGGAAAAGGGACGCCCCCACCCCACCGGGTGCTTCTGGCAGACTCTCAGCTGTTTCTGTCCCTTGAAGTAGCCACTTGGAAAAGAAAGGAACCAGCAGCTAATCAAGCATGAAGGACTGCAGCGCTCTCCAGGTGAGGACATTCATGCAGTCCAGCAAGGGCCGGGATGGGAGCTGGGAGACAGCGAGCCGTGGGGAGCCTCCAGCCTGCGGGTGGAAGCTGGCTCCAGCGGGGTGGTCTAAGGCGCTGCAACCTGCTGCACCGGGTGGGATTCTGGACTTGCCTGCGACCTGTTCTCTGACCACAGACAAGTCGCTTAATTTGGTCAAGCCTGTTTCTCCAACTGCAGAATGGAGGTGATGATTCCCCTGCTCTGGAGGGGTGCTCCAAGCCCTGCCTCTGGGGGCTATGCAGGGAGAGGGCATGACAGTGGGAGCCAGGGCCAGCCTTCCTGGAGTCCCTGCCCTGTGCACCTGGCTCCGTGATCTGCGCCTTGCATTCATGCAGCCATTTATTCTCCAAATTGTAATGCCATGTGGCAGCTGGTGTTTTGCTGAAATGGAATCACAGCTTGCGGTAGGCACTTGGCTCCAGTTCTCTTGAGTGTGGCGTTCCCACGCTGCTGTGCTTTGGGTGGTGACTCAGGGCTCCCCCCCACGCTTCTGAGTCTGAATGAGCAACTGGGAAATCCTCCTCCGTATGGCACGTTGTGTTGGCATTTGGACTTCACACGGTGTGGGCACATTATTGTGTTTGTAATGGGGATAATATTTTGAAAATAATAAATGAATATGTTTTTTATTCTCCTCAGGACACTGTGTGCCCCATTCTGTTCCATGGACAGTGTGGGGCAGGAAGAGGTGAGGATGTGGGGACAGTTCTGGCCAGTCAGGTTGAGGGTGCAGAGAGCCCACCTCTTCTGGACCTGGTGGGCTGCTGGCAAAGGGGAGGGAGAGAAGTGTGGGTGGGGTGGGAGGCAGGTGGGCATGACTTCACCTTCCCTCCTAGGGGCCAGGATACTGGAAAATTGCCCAGCGGGAAGTGAACCTGGGAGGCCCAGAGGATGGCAGCACATAAACCTCCGAAAGGATCCACAGCCCTCCCCTGGCTGTGCGAGTGGGCAGAGGCCAGAAGACCCCAAGGATTTGATGCTGAGAGAACAGGAAGGTGGGCAACGGCCACAGTCGGGACGGTGAACCCACCAGAGCTGGACATTTTCAGCCTGAGCAGTGGGGCCAGCCAGTGACCCTAAAAGGCTAGAATGGCCCAACACAGCCCACCATCACCTGTGCAGGAAGCAGGCCAGCCCCTAGACGCAGGGCTCTTGAGAGTCCAGAAGACGCAATATGCCCTGCAGCCAGCTCCCCATGCCAGACAGCACAGATGTCTCCTAGGGGGACATATAGGTGCTTGCTGGAGGGGTCGCAAGACACCTGACACACTGAGCATCCACCTACAGGAAACCTAGTCATCCAAAAGACACCAGGGAGACAGGAATAGGCCAACATACCATGAACTTGAAAATCCAGGTTTTTCTACCCCCACCCCATCCCAAGGAGGTAGGGACTCCAGCTACTTGAAATAAAATGCTGTGTTCTTCTCTTTATGCTGTGAATGCTGTGTTAAATGGGTAACTCAATGTTAATTAGTTAAACCAGCAAATGTTCTTGTGCCAGGCATACTTAGAGTTTTGGTAATAAGAGCAAAACCTGAAGGCCGTGTTCCCTTGACCTTACGTTCCAACAGGAGGAGAAAGAACGAGCTTGTAGCAGCCCAGCAATTATTCTTTGGTGGTGGGAAGTGCTGTTCCGATAATAAACTAAGGTGACAGGACAGACAATGACTAGTGGTGGCCAAAGACTCAATGTAGAAATCAGGTCCATCCCCCATTTTACAGTTGAGAAAACTGAAGCTCTGAGAGGGGAGGAGCTTTTCCAGAAGTCTCATCTCTAATGAGCTATTAGGTCCCGACTGCAGCTCCAGGCCTGGGAGGATGATTAGGCCCCATCTGGCGGGAATGGGCCCTTTGAATTCTGAGGGCCTGTCGGGGTGAAGAACCTGAGCTTGTGGCCACAGGCTTGGCCTGAAATGCAGCTCTGTCACTGCTGCGCTTCTGATCCTTGCCAGCCCCTCATGGCACGGCACCAGGCCTCGGCTTGCTCTCGGCAAACTAAGGGTGAACTCTGTGCCTCTGAGGCGAGAGGAGGGCTCAGAGAAGTAAGGAATAGAAGCTCTGGAGAGCCGGACCTGGGGTCCCTTCCTCCACCTGATGTCACCGTCCCACTGTACACATTGCAGATCCATTACCACCACCACCCTGTGCCTGGAGGGCAGGCCCTGTCCTGCTCCCCTCTGAATCCCTAGGACACTGCACGGGTCCCCAGTTAGCACCCCAGTCAGGTATCAGTGCACAGCGCGACTCAGGGCTGGCAGGTCCAGGTTCACACGGCGGGGTAAGGCAACAGGAAACACCGCAGGAGAGGGCCACGTGAGCGCTGTGTGTGCATGATGGTGCCACTGAGGGGCGTGACTCCAGCTCCGTGCATGTGTGGGGCGTGTTCTGGGTGCTCAGGTGGAGGCAGTCTCTTAGAGGGACCTGGGTAGCAGCTGCTGTGTGGCCACACAGGTTGGAGAGGCAAGCTGGGCATGAGTGGCAAAGCCCAACCAGGGCTGACGCACAGTGGGCCTCGGGGGCAGGGCAGCAGGCCCACCTAGGGCAGCCAGACCGACCATGGCAGGGATGGGGTACCACAGCCAATGGAGGCGCTCAAGGAAGCTCAGGGAGCAGTGATCCAGTGGAGGGAGGAGAAACCTGGGGCAGGTGGACAGGGGGATCGGGAGTTAGGTGGTGGGGGAGGGGCTGGTGGGTGGGAGTGGGCTGGAGGCAGATTGGAGGCCAAGGCAGGACCACCTGCTCCGAGCAGCTGAGGCTCTGCCATTTCCAGCTGAGGCCTCTCTGGGGAGAAGCTGAATCCAGTGTTCCATGTGGCATCTGGCAGGTAGAAGAATCTCTGTGTTTGGGGACACAGAGGAAGGAAGGAGGGAGGGAGGGAAGGCAGGAAACCTGAGGATACCTGGGAGGAGGGGGAGGCATGGAGAGTGCCTGCCCATCTTGGAGGACAGGAAGCGGGTGGGGACTTGCACAGCGCACAGGGGCAGACTCAGCTGCACCCAGAGTCCTGGCTGGCACATCTGGGTGGATGGAGACAGGGCATCTGTCACAGCTTGGGCTTGATTGTTTCTGAGAGCTGATATGGAAGAGGCAGGAAGGCACTTAGTGCCAGGTGGGGCAGTGTGGGGAACGGTGGAGGAGGTGGACATGGGTGCCCCAGCAGGACACGTCACTAGCTGGGTGGGGTCAGTGCCCAAAGGTGAGGCCACACGAGGCTACACCAGTGAGCCAGCTGGCATCCAGCCACTGGGCTCTGTGTTGCCATGAGAAGGAAGAAGAGTGTCCCTGCACGGCCACCTGGGTTCCAGACAGCAATTCCACTTTGCTCTGCGTGCCAGGCAGGTTGCCCTTTGGGTCCTGCTGTGTCTCCTGCTTTGCAGGTGGCAGCAGGGCCCCAGAGGAGGCATGGGCCACCCAGTTGGCTGCACCTGGTTGTCAGAGCTGGAACCAGACTATGGAAGGAGCACTGAGGAGCTGGTGCTGGGGCCCCCTGGCCAACCCCTCCTCCCTCTCCCAGGCTGGAGAGCCTCGACCTCAGGCCCCTGCTCCATGCCTCCACCCTGCTGGCCTCCGGGTGGGCTCTGGGGTGCACAGGACTGTATGAGGTCTGAGTGCCCTTCTGGTTCTCACAGCACCAATGCAGGGCCCATGCAGGTGGCCCGTGGACAGCGCTGTCACTCCAGCCTGATGGCACAAACTACTTGTACTGACTATGGCAGGGACAGTGTTACAATGACACTGCCTTCCACTGTGCACCTACGTGCTTCTCAGTACTGGCAACTCACAGAAGCCCAGGTGCTGCTGGGGACACTACTGAGAAGTTGCCTGCAGCTCTAGTGGGAATCTCCATGACTCCTCTCGTGTCCCTGATGCCTGGAATGCTGGCCCTTCCCTGAGTCCCTGCCCTGAACTGACCACCCTTCGGCCTGTAGGCCAAGATGGGGGAGAGACCTTTTCCCCAACTGAAGGGCCCTTTCCGAGTCATTAACTCTGAAGCCGTGGGGAGCCCAGGTGGGGATAGAGGAGCCCAGCCAGGCTTCAACTGTGGGTAGACAGTCTGGGTTAGGGTCCCCTCAAGTGTGACCAGAGGGTCTGGCTGAAGGTCCGGGTTCAACCCCAGCCCACCGTTTGCTGGTATCGGGGTGCTCGCTCTCCACCTCCGACCTGTCTACACCTACCACTGGGATGATGATGCTGCCCCACTTGGTTTTCTCTGCCTTCCATCCAAGCAGTGCTGCTTTCTCCAGCTCTTTCCCCTGCTGGAAGGATGGTTGCCTCAGTGAGGCTTCCTGGTGGTGAGGCTGGGGGGTAAATGGGGCCCCCACAGCAGTTCATGCTCCCTCCCTCCAGGGGTGGGTGAGCAGGGTGGCCCATGCTCTCTGGGCCCCTCTGCTTGGTGGGGCAGGGCAGACCATGGGTTCATGCAATGGGGTGGTTGGGGGCGCAGGAATGGCCACGCTGGGAGGCAGACACTAGCTGCAGGCAGAACCCCGGGCTCCCCCAGCAGAGTCAGTCAAATCCTGCTCCCGATGATTCCCATGAGCACTTGCCAAGCTGGGGTGGCCAGCTTCTTCCATTTGTCTGGGCCCTTTCTGGATTTATCCCTGTACCTCGACCTTGGGGTATTAAGACATAAAAGAGAGATAAGACACACTTGGCACCACCCGGCCCTGGGGTCAAGCAGGACCTCTGTCCTGGCCTGCCCTCTCCATTCCACTCCATGCCCAGGGGCAAGTGCATACTATAAATGACAACTGACAGTCATCTTTATAAGTATATTTTTATTGAAAATAAAAAAGTCACGGTGCTTCCTTCCTCGTAAGCAGCATATAGTACACCCCCCAAGGCTGCTGGTCCCACTTCCTGTACAGAAGTCTCAGCATGACATTGGCATTATGGCTTGTTGGTGGACAAGACGGCATCGACCTGTACGTGTCCATTGAGACAGAACCCCGAGGGACAGTCCTCTCTCCTGCACACACGGCACGTTGCTAAGAAGGCAGATTTCAGGATATTTACATTCATGCACTATGTGTCTCACGCTACCTGGGCTGTTTAAATCATACTTTGTACAGATGCAGAGAGTATAGTAATTTTGTATATATATATATGTATAGATATCTCTTTAAATATATATAACTATATATAACATATATGTCTATATTTTTACACCTATTAGCCTTTCTTCCAAAACTTCCTTTAGAAGCCTCTTAGGAACAACTGACGACTCCAGCAGACCCTAAATGCCACTGGGTTCTAAAGTCGGGCTCCCCGCCGAGAACATGTGGGAAGAGGCACAGGAATGAGTATGTCCTTCTCAGCCTCATCTGAGAGGGGGCCTGTGCGGAGCGCTGCAGGTTCATTTTAAATAAAAACATTCTAAGCTTACACGCCCTTCCGTTTGCTTGAGTCTTGGGAACTGAATTTCCGGTGGGCCTCTCTCTCTGCACCGTGGTCCTCTGAGGGGACAGCCCTGGGATGGGGGCTGTTCTCCAGGGAAACCTTCTTGAACACTGGGCAGGAAGGGATTTCACCAGTCCAATTGAGGGGGGTCTGTGTGTAAACTGGGGCCCTGGGTGTCTCAGAGGCCAAGCGCAATGGACAGCTCAGCCATGGTTCCTCCAGGCCAATGGTTAAATCTGGGCTGGAGCTAAGCCAAAGTTGGGGACAGTGATACCTGGTGGGCATGGAAAGCTGGGCCATGCCCAACATCCCTGGGTCTGACCAGCATTCCAGGATCGTCAGCCAGAGGCCTCCCTGCAGCCGAAGGCACCTCTGATGGCTCTGGAGCTCTGACTAGTCTAAGGCCAGGTGGCATGGGCTGAGGGCCCCGCCTGCACAGGTGTCTGCTTTGGGCACCAGCAGCTTGCACACAGCAGGAAGTGCAGGCCTTGGGGGATGCCCCGGGAGGTCTGCTGAGTTTCCCACCTTCCCTCTCCCTATTCCTCTGGTCTGCTTGTCGCCAGGTACTGCGTCCCCAGAGCGCTGGGCAGGGGCAGACACGATGGCAGCTGCGGGCGGCCCTGTGCCAATGCCATGGTGTGCTGGGAGGTTCAAACCCAAGCCAGGTCCTCAAGCAGAAGAAAAGGGAAGGAAGACAAAGCCCCCATGGGAGGGCATGCCCAGGGCCTGTGCCCACGGGCCTGGGGTAGGACAGTGGCACACAGCTCCAGGGGCACATGGGCTCCAGGATAATGGACATTTCAGTCCAAATGGGGGCTGGTTTTCATGGCTGTCAGTCTTACCTGGATTTGAAAGTCTCACCTGTAGCCCAAACACTGGCCAGAGAAGCTCAGTGGTGGCTTAGGTGGCAAAGCAGGTCCGACCAGTTCAGTCCCTGCAAGGCCAGGGGGTGCAGCCATTTAACTCGTCCAGTTGCTTCTGAGCAAGTGTGTGGGGGTGATGAGGTGGCCACGGAGTCACACATGTTCTACTAACTTGCCAAGGAAGGGACACGAGATCCCAAGGCCTCCAAGGGTGTAGAGATGCACCCCATGGGACAGGTGGCCACCTGGAAGCATCTGGCAGGGCTGAGGGACCCTGAACCTGGAGGGTCCCTCCCTTCCCTCCCCTTTCTTCCCACACTCAGGAGGGCTCAAAACTCTCAGAGGACTGGACCCCAGAAAAGACATTTACAGGGAGAAACTGGAAAGATAAACACCTCTTTCTGGGGTCTCTTAGGAGAGGCTCTGGGTACCATGGTCAGGCCTCAGGGGACTCTGGAGGACACAGAGGATCTGGCACATGTGGTGGCCTCTGCCTGCTGAGGCAAGGCCTGGCTCACACAGGGGCCTGCTCGGTCCTGCGGGGCCATGTGTGGGGCTGGGAACAGGTGTAGGGGTCGTGGCCCTGCCTGGCCTAGGCTCCCGTGACACACCACCTGGAGTGTAGGTGAGCCCCTCTGGCTGCTCTCAGGGGATGCAGGCGGGGCTCACCTCCCCATGGCAGGCAGGCAGGAGACCAGGGTCCAGGTGTGGCTGGGGACAGAGGGTGGAGGCAGGCCGGGAAGACTGAAGACAATCAAAGGTGGGGTGAGTGAGGACAGATGTGTGGGAAGCACCTTTGAAAGGGGACGTCTGTCTCATGGCTGTGTCGATGGCTTCTGTTGGGATGTTCACAGAGAAGCAAGTGGGCTTCCCGGAGGAGGAGGGGATTGGGGGCTAGGAGTGGGCCTTGGATCACCTCTCTTTTGGTTAAGGGGGGCACCTCCCCAACCCAGGAGGCAGACAGATCAGCTGCTTTCAGCAGAGTGCATGCTTCAGCTGGTAGCTGGGGGACAGTCGGGACCAAACAAAGACGCGGAGAAGGAGGTGGAAGCCACAGGTGTGACGCTGCCCAGGTGCTGCTTGCAGGGGGCCAGGCTCAGCCTGACGTCCCACGGTGCTGCCCCTGCCTGCAGGCTGACCAGGGGCTGGCCTGGGAAGGGGTGCTTTCTCCTTCAGAGGCTCGCAGCCTGCAAGACAATGAAGTCCTGGCAAGCCCAGGGTCAGCTTGTGTCCACTTGCCTTCCCATGTCCACTAGTACCACCAAGGTGTCCCTCTGGCTGCAGGTCCGGGCCTGTGGACAGACTCACACCACCGCACTGTTCACGTCCACACCTTTGTTGCCCTGGGAGGAGCTCATGGGGTACTCAGCAATGCTGGTGCCATTCTCATCTTTTCTCAGCGGTTTCCTAAAATGGGGTAAGGGGGAGGCAGGGACATCGTTAGTTACCAGTGACTGCGGGAGAACCTATGAGCATTGCCCACTCTGTGCAAGTCCTGGAATGAAGCCCTGTGTTCTGGGTTCGTATTCTTAGTCTGCTGGCCTTTGGGGCTCCATCAGAAGTGGGATCATTAACTAGAATGATAATATAATTTAGCACACAAACTGGGAGATGAAACCATTGCTAATAAAGTAGGCCTGAATTGGGACTGTTTTAGACAAACCAGAACATACGTCAGCCTAGTATGATCAAGCTTTGTGTGATCTCTTTGATCATGAGCAGATGGTCATGAACATGGACACAGCGGGAGCAGACAGTTAATAGAAAAGTGGCACAAATGGCAGCTCTACCCTCTTGCTTGTGTGGCCAGAGGTAAATGGAAAATATGATAAAGGGAATAGTGGTGGTGATGATGGTGGTGGTGGCAGTTATGGTAATGGTGGTGGTGGTGGTAATTGTGGAGGAGGTGGTGGTGGTGGTGGTGGTGATGGCTGTGATGGCAATGGTGA